>JBCFYV010000475.1:0-87765 GCA_039000515.1 Timema cristinae | reverse complement strand
TTACAAGTTAAATAAAATGGGCAAGTCAACAAAAAGCTACACTTACCCAATCTCACCGTCCAGGCTATGCACCACTAATAACAGCCCGCGAACAACTGCTAGCTCCGGGCCAAGAATCGAACCTCGCCGCTAGAGACCGCCACCAGGCCCAACGACATGACAAGAGTATAAGAGGCCAGTAAATGCCAGACGCTTCCAGAATAAAATAACATTTCCAGTGTCACGCACATCTTTTTTGTGTGTGTGTTAAACTCTGTGATCCCCACCCCTTTTGATCCGTCTCTCCTGTTCTATGAGTTTTTGTGCACCATATAAAAGACCAGACAGGAAAATATACTGCACTCTTGGACTGGGCGTTGATGTAGTAAGGCGAAGCAGAGGCTTCAAAAGACTTGTATAAAATGTAAGGAGAAATTCATTTTCGGCATAATAATATCTTGTAACTATTCCAAATTCTATTTCGGCCATTCTTTTATTTAAAATATAATTTATTTAAGTCTAGTAGTATTCTTCGTTCTTTTTAACATTGATTTATTTTTAAATTACCTAACTTACGAATTGAATTTCATAATTAGTTTGTTAAAGATTTATTTGGGGAGAGTTCGTAATTAACATTATGTCAGAGCATTCAAAATTTAGTAATGTTATGCTTTATACTTGAAATTTTATAAATATGGAATTTACTTTAAACTACCTAACTTGGGAATTATATTTGAAAAATTAGTTTGTTAAAGATTTACTTGGGAGAGTTCGTAATTAACATTATGTCAGAGCATTCAAAATTTAGTAATGTTATGCTTTATACTTGAAATTTTATAAATATGGAATTTACTTTAAACTACCTAACTTGGGAATTATATTTGATAATTAGTTTGTTAAAGATTTACTTGGGAGAGTTCGTAATTAACATTATGTCAGAGCATTCAAAATTTAGTAATGTTATGCTTTATACTTGAAATTTTATAAATATGGCATTTACTTTAAACTACCTAACTTGGGAATTATATTTCATAATTAGTTTGCTAAGGATTTACTTGAGAGAGTTCATGAATAACATTGTCTGAACATTTTAAAATTAGTAATGTTATGCGGTATGTTTAGTATTCATAAATAGATAATTGACTTTTAAATTACCCCTGAAATTTGTTATTATATTTAATTCGATAATGTCCTATTTGGGAGAAATGATCTATATTATTATATATAGTAATATTCAAATTGATAAAGCTATGCATTATAAATTAATATTGTCTTGCGTGATTTTTTTATGGTATTTAACTATAAAACAGTTAAATTTGTATGAAATGATTTCCTTTCGGGAAATGTCGATATTTATTGTTGCGCATATTCAAGGTCATTGCTGTTATTGTATCTATGAGGAACAAAGTTAAATTTCTGCATATTGTTAAGATTTTGAATACATTTAATAAACTTACTATTTTCCTTTTTGACTTGCAATAATACAAAGAATCTAACTTTGGACCAAGTCCCTAAACTAACCTACTAGTGCCCTGTGCTCTAAACTAGAATGGTTAACCATATAATTCCACATATGCCAATGGTATCAAAAAAGGACAGGTGGCAAGCCCGAGATGCAAATTTTGCCACGGCGTGACATTAAATTAATATATGTACATTAAACATACATAGTTAAAGTGAAATAGCACATACTAATTGAATTAAACTTCGCATAAGGAGTCAGAAAGGCGACTGCATTGGCAATGAACTGCGAGAAATATTTCATAGTTAAAGTTTAAATGAGTTTAAGTCCCAGACAATAATTTTGATAAGGAATCCCCCCATTACTCCGCAAATAAATTTTGAATATTAAATAATATATCCCGGCCTCTAATTCACCGTCCTCACCTAGGCCAGTCGGCGGTATAAAGAGTGACCATTGAAAACCAACGTTCCAATATATACCCATAATTGTATTCACAGAGAGAAGGGGCAAGGGAAGGAGGGGGAGTAAGTAGAAAGAACAAACACGACAAGAGAAGGAGGTCATAGCAACAAGTAGATTGTTCTAGACGAACATTATGCCGGAACTGCCGCTGGTGTGGCCATGTGGAACCTCATTCTTTGTTTCCGGCCGGGCGTGGATTGAGCCCCGAGCAGCCAGTCGGTCGAAAGTTCCACTCAGTCTGTTGTGTAGAGCGTTGGAGAGCGGAGGTCAGAGCAAGGGTTCTAGTGATGGAGTTCATCAAGGGGGTTTGGTGAGTGTTGCCCCATTTAAAATAGCTTTAACTTGTAACTCGTTACATCCCCCCCGAAAGGAGGCCAGGAAATATCCTCAGCTGCGGGTAGAATGGCAAGGAGGTACCATCCCTGCCATCATTAGCTGGTATAGAGGAGGTAGTCACACGAGTCCCGGTGAAAGGCTTTCAGGCAGTGGCCCTCACAGTCCCTTTGCAGACCTTCTTGGTTGTAGTACCCCGACAGATTTCAGAATGGTTCACGCCAGAACACCATATGCAAAGCACCGACTCTCCCACTCTCCTTATCTCCGATGATCCATCGTCATCGAGTCCCATTCCTCTTGATAACGGGGTCCATATTGTGTGGTCGACATCTTTCTTCGATAGATGGCACAGTCCAATACTTAGTCGCCAGAACCAGAAGGGGGAGGGAGGTTAGGAGGAAGAGGAAGTCCTCTTTGAGAACACAATAAAGACATATTATACCTAATACACAAACACAGAGTTCATAATAAGCCAAGAACGGCCCTCTATAAGTCCAGTCCGTTCGGGTCAACCTGATTTTGGCAATTGGGCACATTCCAAAAAGATATCTTCCTGCAGATACCACCAAGTTAAAAGTCTTCCACGGGAAAATGCCCAGTTTATAGTTCCCTCTTCTTTTAACGGGCGCGCACACGCGCACTAGTTCTTTCACAAGTGTTGTAATTTGAAACACAAAACATTATATACCACTCACTTAATGTTGTTAGAGAGTAAGGCCCCCCCCCCCTTTTTTATAATTAATTATTATACAAAACACAAACTAATATTATACCAAAATATACACTACCTACACAATCGATACCAAACGGGTACCTACTAACACAGGGCACTGACTCATTATATCACCGTCTTCAGGTGGCTGATATGAGACCAACGGGTTACCGATGGGTCAGCTATTTCCTTCAGCAGCACAGAGACGGGCGTTAAGAACTTGTCGATACACCATGACCCACTCCACTTGTACGCCAACTTAGCCGACGTTTTGTCCAAGGCTGAGCTCAGGGGGAAACATTCACAAACTACATTATCCCCAACTTTAAATAAAACTGGGACTCGTCCCCAATTGTAGGTCGAAGCCACTTTCCTCTGTGACTTCTGCAAATTCCTAAAGGAAAGTTTACATTTATCCTCAAAGGGGCGGCCATAGGCCTCGGATAGAAGTGGGTCGATATCCCAAGTCGTCATTAGGGGGTGATTCAGATCTCTATTCAGGAAGATCGAAGCCGGGGTGGTTCTGACTGACTCATGGAATGCAGAGTTGAACGCAACGTTCAAAAGGTCGAAATGCTTATCCTAGTGAGAGTGGTCATGGTGGTGGAAGATGGTAGACGTCACATTCAAATTACGGTTAGGGTGCTCCACGTGGTTCGGGGAAGGGTTCTAAGGACTGGTGGTCACATATTTAATGCTCCAAGAGAAGAACATGTCTCCGAACGCTTTAGATCTGAAACAAGGCCCATTGTCACTTACAATAACTCTAGGGGTCCCTAGTGCAGCCCAAACTCGCCTAGACAGGGTGTTCACCTTAGTCGATGCTTTCATGTCCCTGAGGGGGATCAAAATCACAAACTTAGAAACTGCATCCATGGCAACCAATATAGAAGTGTTGCCCCGGGAGGAGCGAGTAAGGGGCCTGACATAGTCAACAAAGACTTTCTCCCAGGGACGTGTAGCGATGTCGGCAGAATGGAACCCTATCTTAGAGTTCTGGGAGGGTTTGGCCTTCTGACAGTTCTCGCACTTACGTACCCATCCCCTAACGTCCTTAGATAAGTTGGGCCAGTAAAACTCCTTAGAGACCTTCCGATCAGTCTTGAGTACCCCACAGTGCCCACCAAATGCAGAGCCATGGAAATATTTAAGGAGCATGTGCCTAAGTTTCTCGGGAATATAGTACTTGGGTCTCCCTCTAATATTGGCCACTAAGAGCCACTTGCATATGTGGTAGTTCCCAACGACCTCTCCAGCTCTAATCCGCCCAACTTATTGTTTACAAAACTCATCCTCAGCCTGGTGAGCTCCAATCGAGATAAAAGATTCAGGAATGGTATTAATCACACATAAAGTTTCAGCCTCTGGCTCTTCCTCTACAGGATTGAGATCCTCAACCATCCGAGAGAGAGCATCTGCCACTACGTTCTCTTTGCCGGCAACATGATGGGTAGTGAAATCAAACCTGGAGAGCCTCTAAATCCAGCGCCCTATCTTGCCTAACTGATTGAGATGGTTTCACATCCAGGTCAGTGCCATATTATCTGTGCATAGGTCAAATTTTCTAAGCTCTAGGTAGTCAGCAAACTTCTCTACAGCATATACGCATCCATGACATTCTTTTTTACAGGTACTATACTTTTCAGTGGTATTTAAGGTCCTACTGGCGAACACTACCGGCCTACTACCTTCAGGGGTTTGCTGTGAGAGTACAGCACCAAGCGCTACCGACGAAGCGTCAACATGTAATTGAAAGGAGAGAGAGAAATCAGGCATTTGGTGAGTAAACTACATTTGCAAAATGAACTGAATCTGGCAATGCTGGGGCGGATGGACATAAGACAGCAATGAGATGGAAGTTTCAGAAAGTCACTTAAAACAGCGTGAATTAGTGGAGAGAAACAGATACATTCTTTCTCGAATAATTGATTGTATCAAATTTTGTTGGTTTTTTTTAGTTTAGTTTAAGAGGTCATGGTGAAACTGTTGAGAGTTTAAATCCGAGAGTTTTTAGAGGATTATTAGATTGTGTTGCATCTTTGGATAGTGTAGTACGAGAACACCTGGAAAGTTCAAACGTTTTCAAAGGCATTTCAAAAACAAAACAGAATGAAATTTTGAATGCTATGCTGATAATCGTTCTTATATAAAATACGAAATTGAAAAAATTGAGTGTTTTGCAGATCAAGTGGACGAAACCACTGACATGGCATGCAAAACACAGATATCTATCGTAGGCTACTTTGTTACCAAATTAAAAGGTCTATTTTTGAAAGGTTTTTGAGCTATTTCCCACTCATATATCGAACTACCGAAGGTTTGAGTTCAGCAATATTAAGACTGTTGAGTGTTCTGAGAATAAATAAGAACCAAGGAAATCTAATAGACCAGACATATGACGCCACTGTTATGAGTGGAGCAACAGGTGGGGTTCAACAAGGGATTAAAGAAACTTGTCCAGGCGACAATTTTGTTCGTTGCTATGCGCACCAAGGAAATTTAATCATAATTTTTCAGCCGTCCCCCAAAAAGGACTGAAGTTCTAAATGAAATTGTTTTTTAAAAAAAACTACCGCAAGCTGTCCTTACAAGATGGAATTTTCAAAGTAGAAGTGTGAATACCATTTACGAACACAAATACAGCCTTGTAGAATGTTTTGAGAGGATACGGGATCAGAGACAGACACTAGAACTATTTCTCTAGCATCAGTGTTTATTATATTATTGCAAGATGAGAAGTTTTAATTTTGGTTGGACTTTTTCTACACGGTGATGCCTCGCATAGATATTGAGAATCTTATGTAAGGAACGAGCTTGTGAGAATATTAGATAAGTTGAAAATAGGTTAATGTGAAATTGTTTTATAAGTTAAAAATTAAAAAATATAATTAGGATCACCACATATAATAATTGAGAAAGAGATAATTAAAGTAATCCTATTAAAAACAAAATAGGCCTTATTCAAATATTAGATTAGAATTTGTAATATAATGATTAGATGAACATTTAGTTTATATGTAATATGTTAAAATTATTGCACATAAGCTATGTGAAATTACAGTTCTGAGTAAAAATAAGAAAGTTAAATTTAAGCCTATTTAGGATCATTCAGTTTCTAATCAAAAAACAGTAGTCCTAAAATACAATTAAACATCAGAATGTATTAAATATAAGAGAGATAGATATTTTTTGATGAAATGAAATTAGGTTAATAACATCAAACGGATATTCCCACTCCATCATTTACAAAACTATCCCAAAACAAAAAGCCCAAATGGCTAAGAAATCCAATCTCACAAACATTTCTGACGACGCCGATACATCCAAATGGATTAAATTTAATTACACAGGCCTTGAAACCAATAAAATCACCAGAATTTTAACCAAACATAATATTAAGATTGCTTTCGGAACCAACAATACAAATAAAAAACATTTGTCTAACTCCAACCTTAATACTCAAAACATTTACAACAAAAGTGGTATTTATAAATTAACCTGTGACTGTAATGCAGCATACATTGGCCAGACTATGCGGGCCCTTTCGAAACGCCATTATGAGCACATCAGTGACTTTAAATTTAATCGAACCAAATCCAAATTTGCAGAACACTTAAAAATGTCAGGTCATCAACCTACTCCCATTTCTCAATGCATGAAACTTCTACTACCTTCCACGAAAGGTTTAAAAATGAACATTTCTGAAAACCTCCATATATACAATGCTTCTTTCATCATAACACCATTCTTAATGAGCAAACCAAATTCGAAAACCAATCCCTTATTCACACAATTAAATATCTTCCACAAAATTTAAAGATTCTAAATTCATAATTTCCACCCAATTTTTCTTATTTCTATCTATTGGAATCAACAAACACACTAGCGGCATCTATATTAATAAATTATGTATATATTTTTTCATTGTTTCTTCATTGTTTATGTTGACAACAGAATGTTCTGAATTTAATTATTAAATGGTTACAATTTAATAATTTATACATATCATTACCGGATAACATAGGGGAAAACATCTCAACCCCACTTTAGATTTAAGAGGTTAGCTTGATCGTTTAATTCTGATTATAATTAAACTATTTTTCGAACTTCCTATCAAAAAATAATAATACTATCTCGTTCTTACATATTAACCTTTCTACAATTTTCCTTATATTCTCACTCAATTTATTTTCACATTATTTACATTCTAATAATATCTGTTTGCATTGGTTTGTCTCAGACCTGATGATGGCTGAATAGCCGAAACATGTTGTCAATAAACTTCAATCCAACGAAGAAATATTAAGGAGAGGAATTAACGAACATAGCTAAGGAACGGTTTATGTTGAGCACTTATTAACCTAATTTCATTTTATCAAAAAATATCTATCTATCTTATATTTAATACATTCTGATGTTTAATTGTATTTTAGGACTACTGTTTTTTGATTAGAAACTGAATGATCCTAAATAGGCTTAAATTTAACTTTCTTATTTTTACTCAGAACTGTAATTTCACATAGCTTATGTGCAATAATTTTAACATATTACATATTAACTAAATGTTCATCTAATCATTATATTACAAATTCTAATCTAATATTTGAATAAGGCCTATTTTGTTTTTAATAGGATTACTGTAATTATCTCTTTCTCAATTATTATATGTAGTGATCTAATATTCTCACAAGCTCGTTCCTTACATAATAAATAGATATGTTATTCAAACAGATCCAGAGGAGGAAATAAAACCCACTGAAGTTAAGAAATTTGCATTTGAATTTGTTGCTGCGATTGAGAAAATACGGAATTGTTTATCTAGGGATCAAATTGAATCTACTGGAGAAAATGAACTGCCAATTAGTAAGAAAATACGACAAGATGGAAGTAGGCTATCTGCTATTGAGGTGTGTGATATCATCACTAACCAAGCTAAATGTAGATTCGAGTTCAACAATAATTTGTCAGTTGCCCTTCTATTTATAGCAGACAATTTTGAAAACTACAATGAAAAAATTTCCTGACGAACACTACATTCAAGCTTTCCATTTCATTTAAAAGTGAAAATTGAAAACAAAATTTCAAGTCTTGTATTCTAGGCAATAATTACTAAGTGCGTCAGGAGCACGTGCCTTGATGCAGTTTTTTAAAAGAACAATTTAAAATCAGTTGTTTCAGAATCTGTGACGCTTCTGAAAATAATTGTGACTATTCCAATGACAAGTGTAGAAAATGGAAGGTACTTTTCGAGAAACTCTACGCAACAAGATCGTCTGAATGCTTTAGCCATGTTGTCAATTTCTAAAGAACTAATCCGTTCAATACCAGATTTCATTAAACTCGTTATTGAAGAGTTCGCCAAATCCAAACACCAAAAAATGAACTTTTAATGTGTCTAATTGTCAGAGAAGACATTTAGTTTTTGTCTAATACATAATATTTCACTTTATAAAACGGTTTTGATACTTATTATTGCAATAAATTCAGCTAGGACTTTTGATTATATGAAGATATTCTTGGCTAAATATCATAGTTTTGTTGTTTTTCTTTAAAATAATTTTGTATATAAGAGTAATATGGTTTTGCTAGCAAAATTATCAAAGTTGAAAAGTATTACTTAGCTAACCTGGCAAGGACAATTTATTTCTGGTAAGAAAATGCAAACTAAAATGCATAATTAGGTAGGCATAGGTAAGTAGGTATAAGTATATAGGTGTATATAGGTAAATAGGTATTTTTGTATGCAATGATTTTCAGGAAATCATATTAATGTTATGTAAATTAAAATGGTAGTCTATTAAATTTTACATAGGTATTAGCTTAATTATTTTAGTGCCCTCCCTGAGAAGTATGTCTGGAGCCGCCACTGGTAAAATGTATTATGTGCACTTAAATATGGCCTCTACAAACCACTCTAGTTGATTATTTAGACCCCGTGCTAAAAATAGACGACGTAGATTGTATGTTGAGAAGGTAAATGTAAATTTTTCCACGGAAATATTTCTGTTTTGAAAAAAAGCTGCAAAATGTTCACTTAATATATCTCTAAGGCCCGGTGCACACATTCGTGTTTTTAACGTGTGGTGCCGGAATTATGGTTCGGGATACTATAAGATAGATGTGTACACCCTCTCTGTATCCTGTACCCCCCGACCAAAAAAGGGATAAAAGGGAGAGGATGAACTTAACATACAAAAAATGGAAATTATAAAAAATATATAGATTCAACAAAATGAGCAGTTTATTCAATTAGATGACAATAGCGCAGATAACAAAAATTGGTCTCATTATATCATTATGAGTACATTTGGAAATTATGCTCGAAGCCAACAACTTTATATCATTAAAGTTGCGCAACTGTATAAACAAAAGGAAACATGAAATCCATCATAATATTGATAGTCCAGTCTATAAGAGACAATAACAAAGAGAATATTTTTAAATGCGATACACAATATTATAAGGGCCTAATGGGCACCTTGATATGGTTCCAAAGGTTTCGTAATTCACAGAAAACGATATCATAAATATAAAGATTTAAATTTGACGACTATACAACAGAGTCTACACAACGTGAGGGTTTGACTACCAGACATAAGCCAAACTCCCACGGGACTATCAGATCTGACTTAGAATATGGAACAAACAGTTCCATCAATTAACAAAACTTTAGCTGTTCAAACAGAACTTACGTTACAAAAGATTAAAGTTATCCTAATATAAATTCCAATAAAAAGTTACATCACGTTACGTTAATTCAAACCATAATTTTAAATATGAAAAGTTACTTCGATAAAAAAAATTACTCTACGATTCCAAACAATATAATATTAACAAGTCAAACTTCTAATCAGCACATAACTGAGGATATTTACGAGAATAAAAATATAAGCAAAAGTTACAGCGCCCGAGCGGCGACCTGTCTAAGATAGAATATTTAGACATAGTTTGACGATCAAAATATAAATACGTTAGATTTTGAAACTGAATATTATATGCAAAAAGTTTAAAGTTTATAAATAAGTTAGAGTTCATAACTCCACCCGTCTAAGCGACGATATTGATACATTTTACAAGTTTTCTCCAGCCATTGTCCAGGTCCATGACGATGGTCTGTCTTCGATCGTTGATCGTAGGATAGTCGATTATGGCAAACTTGCACGGCCATTATATAGGGATTTCGTTGTTCTGGAAAGAAGGGGGGAGTACACCAAACACGCATATGATGACATCAACGATGCCTTGAAACAGTTACGTACACCATTGTTGATTCCGCTTGCTCCATCGGAATATCCGTGAATATCTCCAATCACCCGATGTTTTGAAGGAGGTTCCTCTAGTCTCCGTCAGGGGTCGGATACATAATTGTCCTCTAGTTGATGTTGATAGTTCTTGGTTCATTTCACGCTAGTACAGTCGGAGTGCCAGGTAGCTTTGTTGACCCACTGGATCTCCCTTGACCCACTCGCCAGTCTAGGAGTCCAGGCGCCGGCCAGCCTTGCAGGATTCTATTGTGAGCAGATTAGTATTGTAAGTACATGAACAAATTAATACTTAGGATTGGATTGAGTAATAAATATATTGTCCAGCATTGTTTCTATTATGTCTTCTTAGCCTACAAGAACTACAACAGAGAAACATACTATTGTAAGGATACTAATTGAGTTGAATTTATTGGAGCGGGTAGTATGCTTGTTGTCCAGTTGTAACATTACACCACGTAATGTTACACATCTCTAATCACATCAGTATGGGGCGGGGTCCAGTTGTAACATTATACCACGTAATTTTACAGATGGAGCAGTGCACACATACCTGGTGGTGTTGAGGTGCCGCAACATGAGTACTGTGCGTCATTTACCCGCAGTCCAGTCCCGCTACGGCAACACTGCACGTTAAAACAACTTATGTGTGCACCAGGCCTTAAGCTGGGATGGAAGGGTGCGTGATAAAAGGCCAGTGTTTCTGGAATCTTTATGGCAAAACTTTTTTTGACCAAAATAAGTCAGTAGAAACATAGAGTTTAATTTTCTTGTTGAATATCTTTCAAGAGCGTAACGGCATTAGATGACAAACTTGTTAAATGAAGAGAAAAGTTGTCATTAAATTCCAGGACAGCCTCGACAGATATTCAACAACTGTTGATATCATCGTGTGACGAAAATTAAATTCTATGTTCCTACTGGAGCAATATTTTATTTATTTTGTACAAACAAATGTTTTGCTATAAAAATTGCAAGAACACTCGCTTTTACTCACATCCCACCTTAAGATTCTTAATTATTGTTTCTGTAAATGACTCAAGATATTTAAACAGAACCAATACAATCAAGAGAGCCCTAGTTTAATTTCATCCAAGGTCGTTAGCAGTTCAATTACAAACATTATTAATATAGTTCCAATATAGCAATAATATTGATAGTACCTCTTTTTATCAAATTGACACACCGGCTGCAGCGCTCGGTGGTTGAATCTCTCACTAATAGGCCTACAATCAAAGCATTGATGAGTACTACTATCCCTTCCACTGGAATCAAATGATCAGATTTTTTTTTAGTATTTTCAATCATTTTAATTTTGTTTGTATTTGTTATTTGTGATCAAAAATAATGTCTCTTCCCTCCGAACACTCCCTCCCTCACCACAACACACTATAGTATTTGATGGATTTATGATTATACATGGAGCCTAATAGGCTCTAAGTGGCATCTTCCTCAGAAATTAGCCCACAAGACGCCACTGTGTGAAATGTTCCTATTGACAATTTTAACAAATATTCGAGTCTGGAGCTATCTGAGATAATGCACTAATAAAGTGAACTTAATGGAATATTATAATCATACTAACTTTCTACAAGATGGCTCGCTTCTCACCATATAATACTGTTTGTTAGTTAACCTCTTGGTCGTATTAAGGTAGAACATCAACCCACCGCCTCGGATACTGATTGTAGCGGACAAGTAAGAGAGAGAAGAGGTTATCTCGAGAGGGTTCATGACCGCCATCAGGACTGTATTCCTAGCACGGAGAAAACATTTTAGGATTCATGCTCCCCTGATAGCAACACAACATATCATTATGTAACATACGATATCACGGTCCAATCGAGAGGTCAGGAGATAAATATAGTGGATATAGTGGGTAGTCACCAACTGGACACGAGACAAGGTTGGAGAGATTGGTGGATATAGTGGATCGTCAGCAACTGGTTACGAGACAAGGTTGGAGAAATTGGTGGATATAGTGGGTAGTCAGCAACTGGATACGAGACAAGGTTGGAGAGATTGGGGGTTATAGTGGGTAGTCAGCAACTGGTTACGAGACAAGGTTGGAGAGATTGGTGGATATAGTGGATCGTCAGCAACTGGTTACGAGACAAGGTTGGAGAGATTGGTGGATATAGTGGGTAGTCAGCAACTGGATACGAGACAAGGTTGGAGAGATTGGGGTTATAGTGGGTAGTCACCAACTGGACACGAGACAAGGTTGGAGAGATTGGTGGATATAGTGGATCGTCAGCAACTGGTTACGAGACAAGGTTGGAGAGATTGGTGGATATAGTGGGTAGTCAGCAACTGGATACGAGACAAGGTTGGAGAGATTGGGGGTTATAGTGGGTAGTCAGCAACTGGACACAAGGCAAGGTTGGAGAGATTGGTGGATATAGTGGGTAGTCAGCAACTGGAAACGAGTCAAGGTTGGAGAGATGGGTGGATATAGTGGGTAGTCAGCAACTGGATACGAGACAAGGTTGGAGAGATTGGTGGATATAGTGGGTAGTCAGCAACTGGATACGAGAAAAGGTTGGAGAGATTGGGGGTTATAGTGGGTAGTCAGCAACTGGACACAAGGCAAGGTTGGAGAGATTGGTGGATATAGTGGGTAGTCAGCAACTGGAAACGAGTCAAGGTTGGAGAGATGGGTGGAAATAGTGGGTAGTCAGCAACTGGATACGAGACAAGGTTGGAGAGATTGGTGGATATAGTGGGTAGTCAGCAACTGGAAACGAGTCAAGGTTGGAGAGATGGGTGGATATAGTGGTAGTCAGCAACTGGACACAAGACAAGGTTGGAGAGAGTAGTGGATATAGTGGGTAGTCAGCAACTGGACACGAGGCAAGGTTAGAGAGATTGGTGGATATAGTGGGTAGTCAGCAATTGGACACGAGGCAAGGTTGGAGAGACTAGTGGATATAGTGAATAGTCAGCAACTGGACACGAGACAAAGTTGGAGAGATTGGTGGATATAGTGGGTAGTCAGCAACTGGACACGAGGCAAGGTTGGAGAGATGGGTGGATATAGTGGGTAGTCAGCAACTGGACACAAGACAAGGTTGGAGAGACTAGTGGATATAGTGGGTAGTCAGCAACTGGACACGAGGCAAGGTTGGAGAGATGGGTGGATATAGTGGGTAGTCAGCAACTGGACACAAGGCAAGGTTGGAGAGATTGGTGGATATAGTGGGTAGTCAGCAACTGGACACGAGGCAAGGTTGGAGAAATTGGTGGATATAGTGGGTCGTCAGCAACAGGACACGAGGCAAGGTTGGAGAGACTAGTGGATATAGTGGTTAATCAGCAACTGGACACGAGAAAAGGTTGGAGAGATTGGTGGATATAGTGGGTAGTCAGCAACTGGACACGAGACAAGGTTGTAGAGACTAGTGTATATAGTGGTTAGTCAGCAACTGGACACGAGACAAGGTTGGAGAGATTGGTGGATATAGTGGTTGGTCAGCAATTGGACACAAGACAAGGTTGAAGAGATTGGTGGATATAGTGGTTAGTCAGCAAATAGATATAATACAATGTTGTAGACGACTAGTGTATATAGTGGTTAGTCAGCAACTGGACACGAGTCAGGTTGTAGAGACTAGTGGATATAGTGGTTAGTCAGCAACTGGATACGAGACAAGGTTGGAGAGATTAGTGGATATAGTGGGTAGTCAGCAACTGGACACTAGACAAGGTTGGAGAGATTGGTGGATATAGTGGGTAGTCAGCAACTGGTTACGAGACAAGGTTGGAGAGATTGGTGGATATAGTGGTTAGTCAGCAACTGGATACAAGACAAGGTTGAAGAGATTCGTGGATTAGTGGGTAGTCAGCAACTGGACACGAGGCAAGGTTGTAGAGATTGGTGGATATAGTGGTAGTCAGCAACTGGAACGAGACAAGGTTGGAGAGATTGGGGTTATAGTGGGTAGTCAGATTGGACATTAGACGAGGTTGGAGAGATTGGGGGTTATAGTGGGTAGTCAGCAATGGACACGAGGCAAAGTTGGAGAGATTGGTGGATATAGTGGGTAGTCAGCAACTGGACACGAGACAAGTTGGAGAGATTGGTGGATATAGTGAGTAGTCAGCAACTGGTTACGAGACAAGGTTGGAGAGATTGGTGGATATAGTGGTTAGTCAGCAACTGGATACAAGACAAGGTTGGAGAGATTGGTGGATATAGTGGGTAGTCAGCAACTGGACATAGACAAGGTGGAGAGATTGGTGGATATAGTGAGTAGTCAGTAATGGTTACGAGACAAGGTTGGAGAGATGGTGGATATAGTGGGTAGTCAGCAACTGGTACAATACAAGGTTTGAGAGATTGGTGGATATAGTGGGTAGTCAGCAACTGGATACAATACAAGGTTGAGAGATTGGTGGATATAGTGGGTAGTTTGCAACTGGACACGAGGCAGTTTGTAGAGATTGGTGATATAGTGGTAGTCAGCAACTGGACACAGACAAGGTTGGAGAGATTTGTGGATATAGTGGGTAGTCACCAACTGGACAATACAAGGTTGGAGAGATTGGTGGATATAGTGGGTTGTCACCAACTGGACACGAGGCAAGGTTGGATAGATTGGTGGATATAACGGAAAATCACCAACTAGACACGAGACAAGTTTGGAGAAATTGGTGGATATAGTGGATAGTAAGCAACTGGACATAATACAAGGTTGGAGAGATTGGTGGATATAGTGGGTAGTCAGCAACTGGACACAATACAAGTTTGGAGAAATTAGTATATATAGTGGATAGTCAGCAAGTGGACATAATACAAGGTTGGAGAAATTAGTGGATATAATGGAAAGTCATCAACTGGACACGAAACAAGTTTGGAGAAATTGTTGGATATAGTGGGTAGTCAGCAACTGGACACAAGATAAGGTTGAAGAGATTCGTGGATATAGTGGGTAGTCAGCAACTGGACACGAGGCAAGGTTGTAGAGATTGGTGGATATAATGGAAAGTAACCAACTGGACACGAGACAAGTTTGGAGAAATTGGTGAATATAGAGGATAGTCAGCAACTGGACATAAAACAAGGTTGGAGAGATTGGTGGATATAGTGGATAGTCAGCAACTGGACATAATACAAGGTTGGAGAGATTGGAGGATATAGTGGTTAGTCAGCAATTGGACACGAACAAGGCTGGAGAGATTGGTGGATATAGTGGGTAGTCAGAAATGGACACGAGACAAGGTTGGAGAGATTGGTGGATATAGTGGGAAGTAAGCAACGGAACACCAGACAAGTTGGAGAGATTGTTGAATATATTGGGTAGTCAGCAAATAGACATAATACAAGGTTGGAGAGACTAGTGGATATATTGGGTAGTCAGCAACCGGACAAGAGACAAGGCTGGAGAGATTGGTGGATAAATTGGGTAGTCAGCAACTGGACACGAGACAGGTTGGAGAGATTGGTGGATATAGTGGGTAGTCAGCAACTGGACACGAGACAAATTGGAAGATTGGTGGATATAGTGGGTAGTCAGCAACTGGACACAAGACAAGGTTGGAGAGATTGGTGGATATAGTGGTTATTCAGCAACTGGACACGAGACAAGGTTGGAGAGATTGGGGTTTATAGTGGGTAGTCAGCAACTGTACACGAGAAAAGGTTGAAGAGATTGGTGGATATAGTGGTTAGTCAGCAACTGGACACGAGACAAGGTTGGAGAGATTGCGGGTTATAGTGGGTAGTCAGCAACTGGACACGAGACAAGGTTGGAGAGATTGGTGGATATAGTGGGTAGTCAGCAACTGGACACGAGACAAGGTTGGAGAGACTATGTGGATATAGTGGTTAGTCAGCAACGGACATGAGACAAGGTTGGAGAGATTGGTGGATATAGTGGGTAGTCAGCAACTGGACACGAGGCAAGGTTGTAGTGATTGGTTGATATAGTGGGTAGTCAGCAACTGGACACGAGACAAGGTTGGAGAGATTGGTGGATATAGTGGGTAGTCAGCAACTGGACACGAGGCAAGGTTGGAGAGATTGGTGGATATAGTGGTTAGTCAGCAACTGGACACGAGACAAGGTTGGAGAGATTGGGGTTATAGTGGGTAGTCAGATTGGACATTAGACAAGGTTGGAGAGATTGGGGGTATAGTGGGTAGTCAGCAACTGGACACGAGACAAGGTTGGAGAGATTGGGGGTTATAGTGCGTAGTCAGCAACTGGACACAATACAAGTTTGGAGAGACTAGTGGATATAGTGGTTAGTCAGCAACGGGACATGAGACAAGGTTGGAGAGACTTGTGGATATAGTGGTTAGTCAGCAACGGGACATGAGACAAGGTTGGAGAGATTGGTGGATATAGTGGGTAGTCAGCAACTGGACACGAGGCAAGGTTGTAGAGATTGGTGGATATAGTGGGTAGTCAGCAACTGGACACGAGACAAGGTTGGAGAGATTGGTGGATATAGTGGATAGTCAGCAACTAGACACAATACAAGGTTGGAGAGATTGGTGGATAGAGTGGGTAGTCAGCAACTGGACACGAAGCAAGGTTGTAGATACTGGTGGATATAGTGGGTAGTCAGCAACTTGACACGAGACAAGGTTGTAGAGATTGGTGGATATAGTGGGTAGTCAGTAAATGGACACGAGACAAGGTTGGACAGATTGGTGGATATAGTGGATAGTCAGCAACTGGACACAAGGCAAGGTTGGAGAGACTAGTGGATATAGTGGTTAGTCAGCAACGGGACATGAGACAAGGTTGGAGAGATTGGTGGATATAGTGGGTAGTCAGCAACTGGACACGAGGCAAGGTTGTAGAGATTGGTTGATATAGTGGGTAGTCAGCAACTGGACACGAGACAAGGTTGGAGAGATTGGTGGATATAGTGGATAGTCAGCAACTGGACACGATTCAAGGTTGGATAGATTAGTGGATATAGTGTGTAGTCAGAAACTGGACACAATACAAGGTTGTAGAGATTGGTGGATATAGTGGGTAGTCAGCAACTGGACACGAGACACGGTTGTAGAGACTAGTGGATATAGTGGTTAGTCAGCAACTGGACACGAGACAAGGTTGGAGAGACTAGTGGATATAGTGGTTAGTCAGCAACTGGACACGAGACAAGGTTGGAGAGATTAGTGGATATAGTGTGTAGTCATCAACTGGACACGAGACAAGGTTGGAGAGACTAGTGGATATAGTGGTTAGTCAGCAACTGGACACGAGTCAAGGTTGTAGAGACTAGTGGATATAGTGGTTAGTCAGCAACTGGACACGAGTCAAGGTTGTAGAGACTAGTGGATATAGTGGTTAGTCAGCAACTGGACACGAGACAAGGTTGGAGAGACTAGTGGATATAGTGAGTAGTCAGCAACTGGACACGAGGCAAGTTTGGAGAGATTGGTGGATATAGTGGTTGGTCAGCAACTGGACACGAGACAAGGTTGGAGAGATTAGTGGATATAGTGTGTAGTCATCAACTGGACACGAGACAAGGTTGGAGAGACTAGTGGATATAGTGAGTAGTCAGCAACTGGACACGAGGCAAGGTTGGAGAGATTGGTGGATATAGTGGTTAGTCAGCAACTGGACACGAGACAAGGTTGGAGAGATTAGTGGATATAGTGTGTAGTCATCAACTGGACACGAGACAAGGTTGGAGAGACTAGTGGATATAGTGGTTAGTCAGCAACTGGACACGAGACAAGGTTGTAGAGACTAGTGGATATAGTGGTTAGTCAGCAACTGGACACGAGACAAGGTTGGAGAGATTGGTGGATATAGTGGTTGGTCAGCAATTGGACACAAGACAAGGTTGAAGAGATTGGTGGATATAGTGGTTAGTCAGCAAATAGACATAATACAATGTTGTAGAGACTAGTGTATATAGTGGTTAGTCAGCAACTGGACACGAGTCAAGGTTGGAGAGATTGGTGGATATAGTGGATAGTCAGCAACTGGACACGATTCAAGGTTGGATAGATTAGTGGATATAGTGTGTAGTCAGCAACTGGACACAAGACAACGTTGTAGAGATTGGGGGTTATAGTGGGTAGTCAGCAACTGGACACGAGACAAGGTTGGAGAGATTGGTGGATATAGTGGTTGGTCAGCAATTGGACACAAGACAAGGTTGAAGAGATTGGTGGATATAGTGGTTAGTCAGCAACTGGACACAAGACAAGGTTGAAGAGATTGGTGGATATAGTGGTTAGTCAGCAACTGGACACGAGACAAGGTTGTAGAGACTAGTGGATATAGTGGTTAGTCAGCAACTGGACACGAGACAAGGTTGGAGAGATTAGTGGATATAGTGGTTAGTCAGCAACTGGACACAAGACAAGGTTGAAGAGATTGGTGGATATAGTGGTTAGTCAGCAACTGGACACGAGAAAAGGTTGGAGAGATTAGTGGATATAGTGTGTAGTCAGCAACTGGACACAAGACAACGTTGTAGAGATTGGGGTTATAGTGGGTAGTCAGCAACTGGACACGAGACAAGGTTGGAGAGATTGGTGGATATAGTGGGTAGTCAGCAACTGGACACGAGACAAGGTTGAAGAGATTGGTGGATATAGTGGTTAGTCAGCAACTGGACACGATTCAAGGTTGGATAGATTAGTGGATATAGTGTGTAGTCAGCAACTGGACACGAGACACGGTTGTAGAGACTAGTGGATATAGTGGTTAGTCAGCAACTGGACACGAGTCAAGGTTGTAGAGACTAGTGGATATAGTGGTTAGTCAGCAACTGGACACGAGACAAGGTTGGAGAGACTAGTGGATATAGTGGTTAGTCAGCAACTGGACACGAGACAAGGTTGGAGAGATTAGTGGATATAGTGTGTAGTCAGCAACTGGACACAAGACAACGTTGTAGAGATTGGGGTTATAGTGGGTAGTCAGCAACTGGACACGAGACAAGGTTGGAGAGATTGGTGGATATAGTGGGTAGTCAGCAACTGGTTTCGAAACAAGGTTGGAGAGATTGGTGGATATAGTGGGTTGTCACCAACTGGACACGAGGCAAGGTTGGAGAGATTGGTGGATATAACGGAAAATCACCAACTGGACACGAGACAAGTTTGGAGAATTTGATGGATATAGTGGATAGTCAGCAACTGGACATAATACAAGGTTGGAGAGATTGGTGGATATAGTGGGTATTCAGCAACTGGAAAGAGGCAAGGTTGGAGAAATTGGTGGATAAAGTGGGTAGTCAGCAACTGGACACGAGACAAGGTTGGAGAGATTGGTGGATATAGTGGGTAGTCAGCAACTGGACACGAGACAAGGTTGGATAGATTGGTGGATATAGTGGGTAGTCAGCAACTGGACACGAGACAAGGTTGGAGAGATTGGTGGATATAGTGGGTAGTCAGAACTGGACACGAGCAAGGTTGGAGTAGATTGGTGGATATAGTGGGTAGTCAGCAACTGGACACGAGACAAGTTGGAGAGATTGGTGGATATAGTGGGTAGTCACAATGGACACGAGACAAGGTTGGAGAGATTGGTGGATATATGGGTTAGTCAGCAACTGGACACTAGACAAGGTTGGAGAGATTGGTGGATATAGTGGTAGTCAGCAACATGGACACGAGACAAGGTTGGAGAGATTGGTGGATATAGTGGGTTGTCAGCAACTGGACACAAGACAAGGTTGGAGAGATTGGTGGATATAGTGTTGTCAGCAACTGGACACAGACAAGGTTGGAGAGATGGTGGATATAGTGGGTAGTCAGCAACTGGACACAGAGACAAGGTTGAGAGATTGGTGGATATAGTGGTTAGTCAGCAACTGGACACGAGACAAGTTGGAGAGATTGGTGGATATAGTGGGTAGTCAGCAACTGGACACGAGACAAGGTTGGAGATATTGGTGGATATAGTGGGTAGTCAGCAACTGGACACGAGACAAGGTTGGAGAGATTGGTGGATATAGTGGGTAGTCAGCAACTGGACAGAGCAAGGTTGGAGAGATTGGTGGATATAGTGGGTAGTCAGCAACTGGACACGAGACAAGGTTGAGAGATTGGTGGATATAGTGGTATGTCAGCACTGGACACAGAAAGGTTGGAGAGATTGGTGGATATAGTGGTAGTCAGCAACTGGACACAGGCAAGGTTGGAGAGATTGTGGATATAGTGGGTAGTCAGCAACTGGAACAGAGAAAGGTTGGAGAGATTGGTGGATATAGTGGGTAGTCAGCAACTGGACACGAGACAAGTTGGAGAGATTGGTGGATATAGTGGGTAGTCAGCACTGGACACGAGCAAAGGTTGGAGAGATTGGTGGATATAGTGGGTAGTCAGCAACTGGACACGAGTAAGGTTGGAGAGATTGGTGGATATAGTGGGTAGTCAGCAACTGGACACGAGACAAGGTTGGAGAGATTGGTGGATATAGTGGGTAGTCAGCAACTGGACACGAGCAAGGTTGGAGAGATTGGTGGATATAGTGGGTAGTCAGCAACTGGACACGAGACAAGGTTGGAGAGATTGGTGGATATATGGGTAGTCAGCAACTGGACACGAGACAAGGTTGGAGAGATTGGTGGATATAGTGGGTAGTCAGCAACTGGACACGAGACAAGGTTGAGAGATTGGTGGATATAGTGGTAGTCAGCAACTGGACACAAGACAAGGTTGGAGAGATTGGTGGATATAGTGGGTAGTCAGCAACTGGACACGAGCAAGGTTGAGAGATTGGTGGATATAGTGGTAGTCAGCAACTGGAACAGAGACAAGGTTGGAGAGATTGGTGGATATAGTGGGTAGTCAGCAACTGGACACGAGAAAGGTTGGAGAGATTGGTGGATATAGTGGTAGTCAGCAACTGGACACAAGACAAGGTTGGAGAGATTGGTGGTATGTGTATCAGATGCGAGCAAGTTGAGAGACGATTATGGAGCACGACAGACAAGTTGGAGAGATTGGTGGATATAGTGGGTAGTCAGCAACTGGACACGAGCAAGGTTGGAGAGATTGGTGGATATAGTGGGTAGTCAGCAACTGGACACAGACAAGGTTGGAGAGATTGGTGGATATAGTGGGTAGTCAGCAACTGGACACGAGACAAGGTTGGAGAGATTGGTGGATATAGTGGGTAGTCAGCACACTGGAAAATACGAATGTTGGAAGATTGGTGGATATAGTGGGTAGTAGCAACTGGACACGAGTAAAGGTTGAGAGAGAGTATGGTGATATAGTGGGTAGTCAGCAACTGGACACGAGACAAGTTGGAGAGATTGGTGGATATAGTGGTAGTCAGCAACTGGACACGAGACAAGGTTGGAGAGATTGGTGGATATAGTGGTAGTCAGCAACTGGAAAGAGAAGGTTGGAGAGATTGGTGGATATAGTGGGTAGTCAGCAACTGGACACGAGAAAGGTTGGAGAGATTGGTGGATATAGTGGGTAGTCAGCAACTGGACACAGACAAGGTTGGAGAGATTGGTGGATATAGTGGGTAGTCAGCAACTGGACACGAGACAAGGTTGGAGAGATTGGTGGATATAGTGGGTAGTCAGCAACTGGACACGAGACAAGGTTGGAGAGATTGGTGGATATAGTGGGTAGTCAGCAACTGGACACGAGATAAGGTTGGAGAATTGGTGGAATATAGTGGGTAGTCAGCAACTGGACACGAGACAAGGTTGGAGAATGTGGATATAGTGGTAGTCAGCATGACACAGATAGGTTGGAAGATTGGTGGTATATGGTAGTCAGCATGACACAGAAATGTTGGAGAGATTGGTGGATATAGTGGGTAGTCAGCAACTGGACACGAGACAAGGTTGGAGAGATTGGTGGATATAGTGGGTATGTCAGCAACTGGACAAGAGACAAGGTTGGAGATTGGTGGATATAGTGGGTAGTCAGCAACTGGACACGAGAAAGGTTGGAGAGATTGGTGGATATATGGGTAGTCAGCAACTGGACACAGACAAGGTTGGAGAGATTGGTGGATATAGTGGGTAGTCAGCAACTGGACACGAGACAAGGTTGGAGAGATTGGTGGATATAGTGGGTAGTCCGCAACTGGACACGAGCAAGGTTGGAGAGATTGGTGGATATAGTGGGTAGTCAGCAACTGGACACAGTAGCAAGGTTGGAGAGATTGGTGGATATAGTGGGTAGTCAGCAACTGGACACAAGACAAGGTTGGAGAGATTGGTGGATATAGTGGGTAGTCAGCAACTGGACACGAGACAAGGTTGGAGAGATTGGTGGATATAGTGGGTAGTCAGCAACTGGAAACGAGACAAGGTTGGAGATTGGTGGATATAGTGGGTAGTCAGCAACTGGACACAGACAAGGTTGGAGAGATTGGTGGATATAGTGGTAGTCAGCAACTGGACACGAGACAAGGTTGGAGAGATTGGTGGATATAGTGGGTAGTCAGCAACTGGACACGAGACAAGGTTGGAGAGATTGGTGGATATAGTGGTAGTCAGCATGACAACTGACCGAGACAAGGTTGAGAGATTGGTGGATATAGTGGGTAGTCAGCAACTGGACACAGAAAGGTTGGAGAGATTGGTGGATATAGTGGGTAGTCAGCAACTGGACACGAGACAAGGTTGAGAGATGGTGGATATAGTGGGTAGTCAGCAACTGGACACGAGACAAGGTTGGAGAGATTGGTGGATATAGTGGGTAGTCAGCAACTGGACACAGACAAGGTTGGAGAGATTGGTGGATATAGTGGGTAGTCAGCAACTGGACACGAGACAAGGTTGGAGAGATTGGTGGATATAGTGGGTAGTCAGCAACTGGACACGAGACAAGGTTGGAGAGATTGTGGATATAGTGGGTAGTCAGCAACTGGACACGAGACAAGGTTGGAGAGATTGGTGGATATAGTGGGTAGTCAGCAACTGGACACGAGCAAGGTTGGAGATATTGGTGGATATAGTGGGTAGTCAGCAACTGGACACGAGACAAGGTTGGAGAGATTGGTGGATATAGTGGGTAGTCAGCAACTGGACACGAGAAAGGTTGGAGAATTGGTGGATATAGTGGGTAGTCAGCAACTGGACACAGAGACAAGGTTGTGAGAGACTTATAGTGGATATAGTGGGTAGTCAGCAATGGACACGAGACAAGGTTGGAGATTGGTGGATATAGTGGGTAGTCAGCAACTGGACACAGACAAGGTTGAGAGAATTGGTGGATATAGTGGGTAGTCAGCAACTGGACACGAGAAAGGTTGGATATTGGTGGATATAGTGGGTAGTCAGCAACTGGACACAGACAAGGTTGGAGAGATTGGTGGATATAGTGGGTAGTCAGCAATTGGACACGAGCAAGGTTGGAGAGATTGGTGGATATAGTGGGTAGTCAGCAACTGGACACGAGACAAGGTTGGAGAGATTGGTGGATATAGTGGGTAGTCAGCAACTGGACACGAGACAAGGTTGGAGAGATTGGTGGATATAGTGGGTAGTCAGCAACTGGACACGAGACAAGGTTGGAGAGATTGGTGGATATAGTGGGTAGTCAGCAACTGGACACGAGACAAGGTTGGAGAGATTGGTGGATATAGTGGGTAGTCAGCAACTGGACACGAGACAAGGTTGGAGAGATTGGTGGATATAGTGGGTAGTCAGCAACTGGACACGAGAGAAGGTTGAGAGATTGGTGGATATAGTGGGTAGTCAGCACTGGACACGAGACAAGGTTGGAGAGATTGGTGGATATAGTGGGTAGTCAGCAACTGGACACAGACAAGGTTGGAGAGATTGGTGGATATAGTGGGTAGTCAGCACTGGACACGAGACAAGGTTGTAGAGATTGTGATATAGTGGGTAGTCAGCAACTGGACACGAGACAAGGTTGGAGAGATTGGTGGATATAGTGGGTAGTCAGCAACTGGACACGAGACACAACAAGGTTGGAGAGATTGGTGGATATAGTGGGTAGTCAGCAATGGACACGAAGGTTGGAGAGATTGGTGGATATAGTGGGTAGTCCGCAACTGGACACGAGACAAGGTTGGAGAGATTGGTGGATATAGTGGTAGTCAGCAACTGGACACAGACAAGGTTGAGAGAGATTGGTGGATATAGTGGGTAGTCAGCAACTGGACACGAGAAAGGTTGAGAGATTGGTGGATATAGTGGGTAGTCAGCAACTGGACACGAGACAAGTTGGAGAGATTGGTGGATATAGTGGGTAGTCAGCAACTGGACACAGACAAGGTTGGAGAGATTGGTGGATATAGTGGGTAGTCAGCAATGGACACGAGCAAGGTTGGAGAGATTGGTGATATAGTGGGTAGTCAGCAACTGGACACGAGACAAGTTGAGAGATTGGTGGATATAGTGGGTAGTCAGCAACTGGACACGAGACAAGGTTGGAGAATTGGTGGATATAGTGGGTAGTCAGCAACTGGACACGAGACAAGGTTGGAGAGATTGGTGGATATAGTGGGTAGTCAGCAATGGACACGAGACAAGGTTGGAGAGATTGGTGGATATAGTGGGTAGTCAGCAACTGGACACGAGACAAGGTTGGAGAATTGGTGGATATAGTGGGTAGTCAGCAACTGGACACGAGACAAGGTTGGAGAGATGTGATATAGTGGGTAGTCAGCAACTGGACACAGACAAGGTTGGAGAGATTGGTGGTATAGTGGGTAGTCAGCAACTGGACACGAGACAAGTTGGAGAGATTGGTGGATATAGTGGGTAGTCAGCAACTGGACACGAGACAAGGGTTGAGAGATTGGTGGATATAGTGGGTAGTCAGCAACTGGACACGAGACAAGGTTGAGAGAGATTGGTGGATATAGTGGGTAGTCAGCAACTGGACACGAGCAAGTGTATGAGACAGGATATAGTGGGTAGTCGCATACTGGACACGAGACAAGGTTGAGAGATTGGTGGATATAGTGGGTAGTCAGCAACTGGACACGAGACAAGGTTGAGAGAGATTGGTGGATATAGTGGGTAGTCAGCAACTGGACACAGACAAGGTTGGAGAGATTGGTGGATATAGTGGGTAGTCAGCAACTGGACACGAGACAAGTTGGGGAGATTGGTGGATATAGTGGGTAGTCAGCAACTGGACACGAGACAAGGTTGGAGAGATTGGTGGATATAGTGGGTAGTCAGCAACTGGACACTAGACAGGTTGAGAGATTGGTGGATATAGTGGGTAGTCAGCAACTGGACACGAGACAAGGTTGGAGAGATTGTGATATAGTGGTAGTCAGCAACTGGACACAGACAAGGTTGAGAGATTGTGGATATAGTGGGTAGTCAGCAACTGGACACAGACAAGGTTGGAGGATTGGGGATATAGTGGGTAGTCAGCAACTGGACACGAGACAAGGTTGGAGAGATTGGTGGATATAGTGGGTAGTCAGCAACTGGACACGAGACAAGGTTGAGAGATTGGTGGATATAGTGGGTAGTCAGCAACTGGACACTAGACAAGGTTGGAGAGATTGTGGTATAGTGGGTAGTCAGCAATGGCAATCAAGTGGGATGTGATTAGTGGTAGTCAGCAACTGGACACGAGACAAGGTTGAGAGATTGGTGGATATAGTGGTAGTCAGCAACTGGACACTAGACAAGGTTAGAGAGATTGGTGGATATAGTGGGTAGTCAGCAACTGGACACAGACAAGGTTGGAGAGATTGGTGGATATAGTGGGTAGTCAGCAACTGGACACAGACAAGTTGAGAGAATTGAGGATATAGTGGGTAGTCAGCAACTGGACACGAGACAAGGTTGAGAGATTGGTGATATAGTGGGTAGTCAGCAACTGGACACGAGACAAGGTTGGAGAGATTGGTGGATATAGTGGGTAGTCAGCAACTGGACACGAGACAAGGTTGAGAGATTGGTGGATATAGTGGGTAGTCAGCAACTGGACACAGACAAGGTTGTAGAGATATGTGGATATAGTGGGTAGTCAGCAACTGGACACGAGACAAGGTTGTAGAGATTGGTGGATATAGTGGGTAGTCAGCAACTGGACACAGACAAGGTTGAGAGATTGGTGGATATAGTGGGTAGTCAGCAACTGGACACAGACAAGGTTGAGAGATTGGTGGATATAGTGGGTAGTCAGCAACTGGACACAGACAAGGTTGAGAGATTGGTGGATATAGTGGGTAGTCAGCAACTGGACACAGACAAGGTTAGAGAGATTGGTGGATATAGTGGGTAGTCAGCAACTGGACACGAGACAGTTGGAGAGATTGTGATATAGTGGGTAGTCAGCAACTGGACACGAGACAAGGTTGGAGAGATTGGTGGATATAGTGGGTAGTCAGCAACTGGACACTAGACAAGGTTAGAGAGATTGGTGGATATAGTGGGTAGTCAGCAACTGGACACGAGCAAGTTGTAGAGAATAGTGAATATAGTGGGTAGTCAGCAACTGGACACGAGACAAGGTTGGAGAGATTGGTGATATAGTGGGTAGTCAGCAACTGGACACGAGACAAGTTGGAGAGATTGGTGGATATAGTGGGTAGTCAGCAACTGGACACGAGACAAGGTTGGAGAGATTGGTGGATATAGTGGGTAGTCAGCAACTGGACACAGACAAGGTTGAGAGATTGTGGATATAGTGGGTAGTCAGCAACTGGACACGAGACAAGGTTGGAGAGATTGGTGGATATAGTGGGTAGTCAGCAACTGGACACTAGACAAGGTTAGAGAGATTGGTGGATATAGTGGGTAGTCAGCAACTGGACACGAGCAAGGTTGAGAGATTGGTGATATAGTGGGTAGTCAGCAACTGGACACAGACAAGTTGAGAGATGGTGGAATATAGTGGTAGTCAGCAACTGGACACTAGACAAGGTTGGAGAGATTGGTGGATATAGTGGTAGTCAGCAACTGGACACGAGACAAGGTTGGAGAGATTGGTGGATATAGTGGGTAGTCAGCAACTGGACACAGACAAGGTTAGAGAGATTGGTGGATATAGTGGGTAGTCAGCAACTGGACACTAGACAAGGTTAGTGAGAATTGTGGATATAGTGGGTAGTCAGCAACTGGACACGATGACAAGGTTGTAGAGACTGTGAATATAGTGGGTAGTCAGCAACTGGACACAGACAAGGTTGGAGAGATTGGTGGATATAGTGGGTAGTCAGCAACTGGACACTAGCAATGTTGGAGAGATTGGTGGATATAGTGGTAGTGAGAACTGGACACGAGACAAGGTTGGAGGCATTGGTGGCATATAGTGGGTAGTCAGCAACTGGACACGAGGCAAGGTTGGAGAGATTGGTGGATATATGGGTAGTAAGCAACTGGACACGAGACAAGGTTGGAGAGATTGGTGGATATAGTGGGTAATCAGCAACTGGACACGAGACAAGGTTGGAGAGATTGTGGATATAGTGGGTAGTCAGCAACTGGACACTAGAAAAGGTTGGAGAGATTGGTGGATATAGTGGTATGTTCAGCAACTGGACAGAGACAAGGTTGGAGAGATTGTGGATTATAGTGGGTAGTCAGCAACTGGACACGAGATAAGGTTGGAGAGATTGGTGGAATATATTGGGTAGTCAGCAACTGGACACGAGACAAGGTTGGAGAGATTGGTGGATATAGTGGGTAGTCAGCAACTGGACACGAGATAAGGTTGGAAGCATTGTGATATAGTGGGTAGTCAGCAACTGGGACACAAACAAGGTTGGAGAGATTGTTGGATATAGTGGGTAGTCAGCACTGGACACGAGATAAGGTTGGAGAGATTGGTGGATATAGTGGGTAGTCAGCACCTGGACACGAGATAAGGTTGGAGAGACTAGTGAATATATTGGGTAGTCAGCAACTGGACACGAGATAAGGTTGGTATATTGGTGGATATAGTGGGTAGTCAGCAACTGGACAGAGATAAGGTTGGAGAATTGGTGGATATAGTGGG
This sequence comes from Timema cristinae, assembly GCA_039000515.1. Classification (NCBI taxonomy): domain Eukaryota; kingdom Metazoa; phylum Arthropoda; class Insecta; order Phasmatodea; family Timematidae; genus Timema; species Timema cristinae. The sequence goes on along the minus strand of JBCFYV010000475.1, from coordinate 59,654 downwards.
TAGTCAGCAACTGGACACGAGATAAGGTTGGATATATTGGTGGATATAGTGGGTAGTCAGCAACTGGACACAAGACAAGGTTGGAGATATTGGTGGATATAGTGGGTAGTCAGCAATGGACACGAGAAAGGTTGGAGAGATTGGTGGATATAGTGGGTAGTCCCAACTGGACACAAGACAAGGTTGGTAGAGATAGTGGTATAGTGGGTAGTCAGCAATGGACACGAGAAAGGTTGGAGTATATTGGTGGATATAGTGGGTAGTCAGCAACTGGACACAAGACAAGGTTGGAGAGATTGGTGGATATAGTGGGTAGTCAGCAATTGGACACGAGACAAGGTTGGAGATATTGGTGGATATAGTGGGTAGTCAGCAACTGACAACGAGACAAGGTTGGAAGATTGGTGGATATAGTGGGTAGTCAGCAACTGGACACAAGACATGGTTGGAGAGATTGGTGGATATAGTGGGTAGTCAGCAACTGACACGAGAAGGTTGGAAGATTGGTGGATATAGTGGGTAGTCAGCAACTGGACACAAGACAAGGTTGGAGAGATTGGTGGATTAGTGGGTAGTCAGCAACTGGACACGAGACAAGGTTGAGAGATTAGTGGATATAGTGGTTAGTCAGCAACTGGACACGAGATAAGGTTGGATAATTGGTGGATATAGTGGGTAGTCAGCAACTGGACAAGACAAAGTTGAGAGATTAGTGGATATAGTGGGTAGTCAGCAACTGGACACGAGATAAGGTTGGATATATTGGTGGATATAGTGGGTAGTCAGCAACTGGACACTAGACAAGGTTGAGAGATTGTGGATATAGTGGTAGTCAGCAATGGACACGAGAAGGTTGGAGATATTGGTGGATATAGTGGGTAGTCAGCAACTGGACACTAGACAAGATTGTAGAGACTTAGTGAATATAGTGGGTAGTCAGCAACTGGACACGAGACAAGGTTGGAGATATTGGTGGATATAGTGGGTAGTCAGCAACTGGACACTAGACACGGTTGGAGAGATTGGTGGATATAGTGGGTAGTCAGCAATTGGACACGAGACAAGGTTGGAGAGATTTGTGGATATAGTGGGTAGTCAGAACTGGACACGAATAGAAGGTTGGAATATTGGTGGATATAGTGGGTAGTCAGCAACTGGACACGAGACAAGGTTGTAGAGATTGTGATATAGTGGGTAGTCAGCAATGATCACGAGACAAGGTTGGAGAGATTGGTGGATATAGTGGGTAGTCAGCAACTGGACACGAGACAAGGTTGAGAGATTGGTGGATATAGTGGGTAGTCCAGCCATGGAATAGTACGAGACAATGTTGGTAGAGATTTGGTGGATATAGTGGGTAGTCAGCAACTGGACACGAGACAAGGTTGGAGAGATTGGTGGATATAGTGGGTAGTCAGCAATGGACACGAGCAATGGTTAGTAGAGATTGTGGATATAGTGGGTAGTCAGCAACTGGACACGAGCAAGGTTGAGAGATTGGTGATATAGTGGGTAGTCAGCAAATCGGACAAGAGTTAGAGAGATTGGTGGATATAGTGGGTAGTCAGCTACTGGACACGAGACAAGGTTGAGAGATTGGTGGATATAGTGGTAGTCAGCAACTTGACACGAGACAAGGTTAGAGAGATTGGTGGATATAGTGGGTAGTCGCAACTGGACACGAGACAAGGTTGGAGAGATTGATGGATATAGTGGATAGTCAGCAACTGGACACGAGAAAGGTTAGAGAGATTGGTGGATATAGTGGGTAGTCAGCAACTGGACACGAACAAGGTTGGAGAGATTGGTGGATATAGTGGGTAGTCAGCAACTGGACACTACAGAAGGTTAGAGAGATTGGTGGATATATGGGTAGTCAGCCACTGGACACGAACAAGGTTGAGAGATTGGTGATATAGTGGTAGTCAGCAACTGGACACTAGACAAGGTTAGAGAGATTGGTGGATATTGAGTGACAAAAGGTTGTGGTTGTATAGGGTGTCAGCAACTGGACACGAGACAAGGTTGGAGAGATTGGTGGATATAGTGGGTAGTCGCAACTGGACACGAGACAAGGTTGGAGAGATTGAGGATATAGTGGGTAGTCCGCAACTGGACACGAGAAAGGTTGGAGAGATTGAGGATATAGTGGGGTAGTCGCAACTGGACACGAGAAAAGGTTGGAGAGATTGGTTGTATAGTAGGTAGTCAGCAACTGGACACTAGACAGAGTTGAAGATGGTGGATAGTGGGTAGTCGCAATTGACAGGAAGGTTAGAGATTGGTGGATATAGTGGGTAGTCAGCAATTGGACACGAGGCAAGTTTGGAGAGATTGGTGGATATAGTGGGTAGTCAGCAACTGGACACGAGACAATTTTGGAGAGATTGGTGGATATAGTGGGTAGTCAGCAATTGGACACGAGGCAAGGTTGGAGAGATTGGTGGATATAGTGGGTAGTCAGCAACTGGACACGAGACAACGTTGGAGAGATTGGTGGATATAGTGGGTAGTCAGCAACTGGACACTAGACAAGGTTAGAGATATTGGTGGATATAGTGGGTAGTCAGCAACTGGACACGTGGCAAGGTTGTAGAGACTAGTGAATATAGTGGGTAGTCAGCAACTGGACACGAGACAAGGTTGGAGAGATTGGTGGATATAGTGGGTAGTCAGCAACTGGACACTAGACAAGGTTGGAGAGATTGGTGGATATAGTGGATAGTCAGCAACTGGACACAAGACAAGATTGGAGAGATTTGTGGATATAGTGGGTAGTCAGCAACTGGACACAAGACAAGGTTGGAGAGATTGGGGGTTATAGTGGGTAGTCAGCAACTGGACACGAGACAAGTTGGGAGAGATTGGGGTTTATAGTGGATAGTCAGCAACTGGACACAAGACAAGGTTGGAGAGATTGGGGGTTATAGTGGGTAGTTAGCTACTGGACACTAGACAAGGTTAGAGAGATTGGTGGATATATTGGGTAGTCAGCAACTGGACACGAGGCAATGTTGTAGAGACTAGTGAATATAGTGGGTAGTCAGCAACTGGACACGAGACAAGGTTAGAGAGATTGGTGGATATAGTGGGTAGTCAGCAACAGGACACTATACAATGTTAGAGAGAATGGTGGATATAGTGGGTAGTCAGCAACTGGACACTAGACAAGGTTGGAGAGATTGGTGAATATAGTGGGTAGTCAGCAACTGGACACGAGACAAGATTGGAGAGATTGGTGGATATAGTGTGTAGTCCGCAACTGGACACGAGGCAAGGTTGGAGAGATTGGTGGATATAGTGGGTAGTCAGCAACTGGACACTAGACATGGTTAGACAGATTGGTGGATATAGTGGGTAGTCAGCAACTGGACACGAGGCAATGTTGTAGAGACTAGTGAATATAGTGGGTAGTCAGCAACTGGACACGAGACAAGTTTGTAGAGACTAGTGAATATAGTGGTTAGTCAGCAACTGGACACTAGACAAGGTTGGAGTGATTGGGGGTTATAGTGGGTAGTCAGCAACTGGACACGAGACAAGGTTGGGGAGTTTGGTGGATATAGTGGGTAGTCAGCAACTGGACACTAGACAAGGTTAGAGAGTTTGGTGGATATAGTGGGTAGTCAGCAACTGGACACTAGACAAGGTTAGTGAGATTTGTGGATATAGTGGGTAATCAGCAAATGGACACGATGCAATGTTGTAGAGACTAGTGAATATAGTGGGTAGTCAGCAACTGGACACGAGACAAGGTTAGAGAGATTGGTGGATATAGTGGGTAGTCAGCAACAGGACACTATACAAGGTTAGAGAGAATGGTGAATATAGTGGGTAGTCAGCAACTGGACACAAGACAAGGTTGGAGAGATTGGTGGATATAGTGGGTAGTCAGCAACTGGACACGAAACAAGGTTGGAGAGATTGGTGGATATAGTGGGTAGTCAGCAACTGGACACGAGGCAAGGTTGGAGAGATTTGTGGATATAGTGGTAGTCAGCAACTGGACACGAGGCAAGGTTGAGAGATTGGTGGATATAGTGGGTATTCAGCAACTGGACACGAGACAAGTTGGAGAGATTGGTGGATAATAGTGAGTAGTCAGCAACTGGACACGAGACAAGGTTGGAGAGATTGGGGATTATAGTGGGTAGTCAGCAACTGGACACGAGACAAGGTTGGAGAGATTGTGGATATAGTGGGTAGTCAGCAACTGGACACGAGACAAGGTTGGAGAGATTGTGGATATAGTTGGTAGTCAGCAACTGGACACGAGACAAGGTTGGAGAGATTGGTGGATATAGTGGGTAGTCAGCAACTGGACACGAGACAAGTTTGGAGAGATTTGGTGGATATATGAGTAGTCAGCAACTGGACACGAGACAAGGTTGGAGAGATTGGTGGATATAGTGGTAGTCAGCAACTGGACACGAGACAAGGTTGGAGAGATTGGTGGATATAGTGAGTAGTCAGCAACTGGACACGAGCAAGGTTGGAGAGATTGGTGGATATAGTGGGTTTAGTCAGCAACTGGACACGAGACAAGTTTAGAGATTGGTGGATATAGTGGGTAGTCAGCAACTGGACACGAGCAAGGTTGGAGAGTTTGGTGGATATATGGGTAGTCAGCAACTGGACACGAACAAGGTTGAGAGATTGGTGATATAGTGGTATCAGCAACTGGACACGAGCAAGTTGGAGAGATGGGAATAGTGGTAGTCAGCAATGGACACAGCAAGGTTGGAGAGATTGGGGATATAGTGGGTATCAGCAACTGACAAAAAGTTGTAAGATTGGTGGATATAGTGGGTAGTCAGCAATGGACACAGCAAGTGGAAATGGTGGATATGGTGTCGCATGACACAGTTGGAGATTTGTATAGTGTAGTCAGCAATGGACACGAGCAAGGTTGGAGAGATTGTGGAATAGGGTATCAGCAATGGACACGAGCAGTTGGAGAATTGGTGGATATAGTGGTAGTCAGCAACTGACACGAGACAAGGTTGAGAGATTGGTGGATATAGTGGGTAGTCAGCAATGGACACAGACAAGGTTGAGAGATTGGGATATATGAGTAGTCAGCAATGGAAGAGGACATAGGTTGGAGGATTGGTGATATAGTGGGTATCAGCAACTGACACGAGAAGTTGGAGAGATTGGTGGATATAGTGGGTAGTCAGCAATGGACACAGACAAGTTGAGAGTTGGTGGATATAGTGGTATCACACTGGACACAGACAAGTTGGAGAGATGGTGGATATAGTGGTAGTCAGCAACTGGACACGAGACAAGGTTGGAGGATGTGGAATACGTGGAGTAGTCAGCAACTGGACACGAGAAGGTTGGAGAGATGGTGGATATAGTGGTAGTCAGCAACTGGACACAGGACAAGGTTGAGAGATAGTGGATATAGTGGGTAGTCAGCAACTGGACACGAGACAAGTGAGAGATTGTGATATAGTGGGTAGTCAGCAACTGGACACAGACAAGGTTGGAGAGATGGTGGATATAGTGGGTAGTCAGCAACTGGACACGAGACAAGTTGGAGAGACTAGTGGATATAGTGGGTAGTCAGCAACTGGACACAAGGCAAGGGGTTGGAGAGATGGTGGATATAGTGGGTAGTCAGCAACTGGACACGAGCAAGGTTGGAGAGATTGGTGGATATAGTGGGTAGTCAGCAACTGGACACAGCAAGGTTGGAGAGATATGGTATTAGTGGGTAGTCAGCAACTGGACACGAAGCAAGGTTGGAGAGATTGGTGGATATAGTGGTAGTCAGCAACTGGACACGAGCAAGGTTGGAGAGATTGGTGGATATAGGGGTAGTCAGCAATGGACACGAGGCAAGGTTGGAGAATTGGTGGTATAGTGGGTAGTCAGCAACTGGACACAGACAAGGTTGGAGAGATTGGTGGATATAGTGGGTAGTCAGCAACTGGACACGAAACAAGGTTGGAGAGATTGGTGGATATAGTGGGTAGTCAGCAACTGGACACGAGCAAGGTTGAGAGATGTGGATATAGTGGGTAGTCAGCAACTGGACACGAGCAAGGTTGGAGAGATTGGTGGATATAGTGGGTAGTCAGCAACTGGACACGAGACAAGTTGGAGAGATTGGTGGATATAGTGGGTAGTCAGCAATGGACACGAGCAAGGTTGGAGAGATTGGTGGATATAGTGGGTAGTCAGCAACTGGACACAGACAAGTTAGAGAGATTGTGGATATATGGGTAGTCAGCAACTGGACACGAGCAAGGTTGGAGAGATTGGTGGATATAGTGGGTAGTCAGCAACTGGACACGAGGACAAGGTTGGAGAGATTGGTGGATATAGTGGGTAGTCAGCAACTGGACACGAGACAGGTTGGAGAGATTGGTGGATATAGTGGGTAGTCAGCAACTGGACACGGACAAGGTTGGAGAGATTGGTGGATATAGTGGGTAGTCAGCAACTGGACACGAGACAAGTTGGAGAGATGTGGATATAGTGGGTAGTCAGCAACTGGACACAAGGCAAGGTTGGAGAGATTGGTGGATATAGTGGGTAGTCAGCAACTGGACACGAGACAAGGTTGGAGAGATTGGTGGATATAGTGGGTAGTCAGCAACTGGACACGAGGCAAGGTTGGAGAGACTAGTGGATATAGTGGTTAGTCAGCAACTGGACACGAGACAAGGTTGTAGAGACTAGTGGATATAGTGGGTTGTCAGCAACTGGACACGAGATAAGGTTGGAGAGATTGGTGGATATAGTGGGTAGTCAGCATCTGGACACCAGACAAGGTTAGAGAAATTGGTGGATATAGTGAGTAGTCAGCAACTGGACACGAGGCAAGTTTGGAGAGATTGGTGGATATAGTGGGTAGTCAGCAAATGGACACGAGGCAAGGTTGGAGAGATTGGTGGATATAGTGGGTAGTCAGCAACTGGACACGAGACAAGGTTGGAGAGATTGGTGGATATAGTGGGTAGTTAGCAACTGGACACGAGACAAGTTTGGAGAGACTAGTGGATATAGTGGGTAGTCAGCAACTGGACACGAGATAAGGTTGGAGAGATTGGTGGATATAGTGGGTAGTCAGCAACTGGACACGAGACAAGGTTGGAGAGATTGGTGGATATAGTGGGTAGTCAGCAACTGGACACGAGACAAGTTTGGAGAGACTAGTGGATATAGTGGGTAGTCAGCAACTGGACACAAGGCAAGGTTGGAGATATTGGTGGATATAGTGGGTAGTCAGCAACTGGACACGAGACAAGGTTGGAGAGATTGGTGGATATAGTGAGTAGTCAGCAACTGGACACGAGGCAAGGTTGGAGAGATTGGTGGATATAGTGGGTAGTCAGCATCTGGACACCAGACAAGGTTAGAGAAATTGGTGGATATAGTGAGTAGTCAGCAACTGGACACGAGGCAAGTTTGGAGAGATTGGTGGATATAGTGGGTAGTCAGCAAATGGACACGAGGCAAGGTTGGAGAGATTGGTGGATATAGTGGGTAGTCAGCAACTGGACACGAGACAAGGTTGGAGAGATTGGGGGTTATAGTGGGTAGTCAGCAACTGGACACGAGACAAGGTTGGAGAGATTGGGGGTTATAGTGGGTAGTCAGCAACTGGTAAGCTTATATCAAGAGGAGTCGGATCAATATTTTACTTCAACCAAGTGTAACTTCTATGTCTAAAACGTTTGAAAGTTAAGGACGTGAGATAAATCCTGTATAGGCTCCACCTGTAAAATCTACTAACAGAGTTGCTTAACAATGTCAGTAAGAGATATACGCGAGTTGACCTAAGGGTCGATATCAAGGTCAAGGATTGTTGCACAAGTTCGACGATAAATAATGGATGTCTGTCAGATATTTTTTCGCTAAAAGAGCACTTGCTACGTCTTCAGAGGTCTGAGCGGATAATAATTTTAAAACGGACTATACTTATTGAATACAAGCTCGAATTGCTTACAAATCCACACTTATTTTGTGTTGTATTATCCTATTTTATAAAATGTGCATATAAGACTGATATAAAATTTGATAGTGTAATATAATCATGTTACATTTGATTTCCAAAGGTAAATGTTAGTCCAGTGCTAGACTAGTATATCGAACTACTTGGATATTAAGCGTCCATCCATGCACGAGTCTGGCTGGGTCATATCTCACCACACACGTGCTGCTATTAGCACTCGCTCATATCTCACCACACACGTGCTGCTACTAGCACTGGGTCGTATCTCACCACACACGTGCTGCTACTAGCACTGGGTCATATCTCACCACACACGTGCTGCTACTAGCACTGGGTCATATCTCACCACACACGTGCTGCTACTAGCACTGGGTCATATCTCACCACACACGTGCTGCTACTAGCACTGGGTCATATCTCACCACACACGTGCTGCCACTGGCACTCGGTCGTATCTCACCACACACGTGCTGCTACTAGCACTCGCTCATATCTCACCACACACGTGCTGCTACTAGCGCCAATGGACAACTCTGCTATAACTTCTCTGTGTCTACAATGATTTTGTTGAAGAAAGTTCCATGAGTGGTGATCATTTAGGCCGAATGTTGCGTGTTCCTGAGAACTAACATTTTATTCAAAATAGGGTAAATGGATATTGTTTTCCAGGATATATAATATTCGATATTTGCTTTTCTTAAAAAAATGTATTCTAGAGTTGTTCACTATTAATTTATTTTTGATAATCAATATTTTTTTAAATTATCTCATATATTTTGTTTAGTATTAATACCTAAAAATTGTTTAATATGAGTAATTTGATATCTCCTATCAGCTCCAAGTCATTGACGGGATCCTCTGCTGACCTCCTCCACGTCACAAGCTGAGTGTACAGACTAGAGGTCAAGGGTTCATAGCCCAGATATGGCCACGTGGTATCGAACGATGAAGCCATGTACTGATTGTACTCTCATTTGCTCACAGAGTGCTCACTTGAAACACACAAGTCAAACAAGCACTCAATAAGCCCTTTCAAACAATACTTGTTACAGGGGACCTTATCTCCATCCATCATCAGCAGCGTTGCTAGGTGTGGTTCTAGGAGGGCTCAGGTCTCCCAATCTCAATGTGAATCCCCTTTCCCCCAAACAAAGATTATACATGCATATCTTCAACTCACACACACGAGAGCGTGGTCTAAATGTAGAGCACATGTCGGATTTTCCGGGAGGTTGTACTATGAATTGCGGTTGTGTGTACTAGGGTGGTTGGTAATGGTATCTCACTTTCCCATCAAGAATATGTGGACACATCTCCTCTATTAACACCTATCTCATACCTACCCTCTTTGTGGAATTCGATGTATACAACTTGAACGGTAGACACAACACTAAGGGAAAATATGTATTTTAAATATTGGACCAGTCTCGGTTTTAACTTTGTTAAGGTAGGTCAACACCAGGTTGTTTATTGCTACCCTCTCTCTCTACAGTAGAAACAAAGGTACTAAGGTCTGTAGCTAACTGCTTGGCGCGTGCTCAGTCACTATGATTGTGCCGCCATAGCGTTCTGCACGGCATACACGCCAACTAGGTGTCAGTGCGTAATTTAAACAACTATCATCCGGCTATGGCTTTATTCAAATGGTCTTAGCTTTGGTATAGAAACAATTTAAATCTAAATCTATTTTTTCAATTTTCCATAATTTATATAGGCCACACTGGGATTTTTATAGCGCTTGTTGGAAAGGGAGGCAATGCCCCCCTAGCCCCGCTCCCCCTGTTCCATGTCCGTGCTCACTTGGATGTTTTTATCACTGGTATTGGCCAGAAGACGTTTCGGTTTCAGAAATGTCAACAGGATTGATTTCAATACTTGAACTTCCACATTCAACCCATTCCATACCTGGTGCAGTTGAAGAAGATGAAGATGGTTCAATATTATTTAATGACTCTTGAATGAGACCGATGTGACTTCTTTTTGCTGCAGCGGTTCTTTCAGTTTTAGCTTTTGTTGGACGTTGGCAATTAAAAATGTGTGGTACAATCCCATTTTTAAGCTTGATGGTACCTCCCATAATTTTCCACTGCAGGTAATTTTCCATATCATTTTCGAGCTGAAAAGATAAATAGCTCTTAATACTAAAAATTTTAACTGCTCAAACTATGCAGTTATATCCGAATACAATGTCTAGATTTGGTGTCAGGGTGCGATAAAACAGTTTAACATTATTTTAGAATTAAATATGACGTTATGATATGTCATAAATATACACTTTTCCTCCACATAAATGTGGGTTCACATCCTCTAAATTTGACTTTACCTCACCCCTAACACATTAGAGAAATTTCTACACAAGCGTAAAACCCGAACAATGCTAAAAAAATGTGAAAAAAATTTATAGTTTAAGTGTCGATTAGTTTTAATTTAAATGTAATGATTACTAAAATAAGCAAGAAAGAACAAAAAAAAGAGAGATTACTAGGCTTACTAGGTTACAACAAAACAATAATAATATTACTACTCAGTACCTGTATACTAGTATATAAATACAGTGAAAACTGGATAAATCGAACTTGAAGGGACCAGGAAAAAATTCGAATTAAATATATTTCTTAAAAGGAATTGAAAAGAAACACAGTTAAGTTTGCAACCAAGCTAAAAAAAGTTTTTCAAAAATGTTAAAAGTGTGTTAGGGTTAATTCTGAAGGCCTTTGCGATTTCTGATTTATTTTAAGCCCCTTTTCCACTTCTTTTTATCACTGCTACTTTTTAGGCCAAAGTTAATTTTTTATAGGACTGTGGCTTGGACAGTGACATCACGATACACACACTAAACACAAAATAAGCTCGCACGTCACAAGAATATCACTACGACCGAATCACTAATAACAGCGCACCTAATCGCTCGAGAGGTTCGACCATAGATAAAAGTATAGTATAGATCGGCATCTCCCATGTGTTGAGCACAAACTCTTTTCAGCGCTAATAGTAGCGGTGGTTGTTTCGGGTACTAAAATTTCAAACCAGCCGAATGGCGCCAAATTTAAATCTAGTGTAGGAATTAATTCACTCAAATTTATTAATTTATTATAAGAGTCAGAATAAGGGGTAAAATGATCAAAAGGTGTTTTAAATGCACTGCACTTTAAATCATTACTTTAGCTATATTATGTATTATTTTATTATAACCTAAAAAATAAATATATTTTGGACACATCTATTCAACTGTAATGCATTTATTTTGGAATTCAAACAAGACAGCCAGAGGTCTCAACCAAGTTGAGTGATGGCCCCACATTATATTTAGTGAAATTTAAATTTGTTTTAAAGTAAATAAAATTCTAAATCTTTATAGCAATTACTAAAATTACAAATATGCCACTCTCTTCAAATAACCTTCCAAGGATTCCCATATCCTTGCATTGCTAAGTCTAGTGAGATCTGAGGTTAGTCACTTCTGTATGGTGATAGTGCTCTAATCTTTGTAGCCTATATCTAGGCGACCACCTAGGCCACGAGAAGCTGGGGGTGGAACGGCAGACTTAAGATGCTTTGGTTTGATTATGAAAAAGTAGCTAAAATCAAATGAAGCTAATGAGATTTATTACTATTACATAGTTCATTATTTTAAATATAAAGTTAAATATTTATCACATATTAACACCGACTTTTGTAAACAATCGGGAAATGTAAAGTCCCGTTGCTCAATTTTTACAAGTAAGTATCGACTATTATCAAGGATGTTTTAATGTTTGTTATATTGATATTTCATTTCTACTAATATATATCGGTGTTAACTGAGGAGTGGGTGGTTGTGCTCACAGGTCTTTTATCTAGACACTTAGTTACCTTGCACCATAATATTTAAAATAATTAAATGATTACACCATGACCAGATTTTTTAGTATTGTTGAATTTTTTACTTCATTGCGACTAGATTTTAATTTTAGATTTTTTTGGTTCATATTACTTTTTTTGGCGTGTTATCTTTAATGTGTTTAGTGAGGTACTGAAAATAAGAATTACAGAGATGAATAAGGGCAATTACATGTTAAAACACCCATTAACTTAATCAAATATCCTAAACAAATAGCATGTTAAAATTGAAAACAAACTAATTTATCTGCTCGTGATTAAAAAATCACGATTTACTTTCATTTGTTTAGTGTTTGGTGGTGAAGCAGCCGAGTTTAGGCGCATACACAGGCTTCTTCCTTTGCCGAAAAACCAGACAATTAGTAGATATGTTTGGAGATTTTTTTTACATACCCGACAAAGTCGAGGTGCACCATTTATGAGGCCAACACTTAAATCAACTTAGATTAGAAAAACACAATAAAGTATGGTTCGGAACCCTTGTTAAACGGTAGGTCCTCCCCTCTGTGCTGTTGTAGGCAATAGCAAACCACCATGACATTTATCACCCTGGCTAATCTACCTTGGGCGTCCATGATAATACCAATGTATTGCCTACCTTCGGCAGATCACTCATTAATAGAAACACTAAAACAATTTTTTAGTTCAAGTATCCCACTTATTATATGACAAGTTGTACAGTTTAAATAAAATGTGACCAATTTGATAACTTTTAAAGTCATGGTTATTCTATATCATTGGTATTCAAACTGGAGCGAGCGTACCCCCAATGGCAAAAAGGGGGTACATGAAGACATATTAGGTGATATGTACCATTTTAAAAATATTTAGCCTAAACATTGAATAACCAGAGATCCGGGAATGAGATCTTGGAGTGCCAGTTTTGTTCTAGATGAAGCTTGCATTATACACCAACACCTTTTGGGGGCACAAAGTTAAGAGAAATTGTATCAGGGTGTAAGCAAACCAAAAAGTTTAAATACCACTGTTCTAAACAGCTCATGGCGGTATTACAAAATGGGGAATGACAAGGAAATTTAGGATAAACAAAAATACCATTGATAAATACACTCTCTGATACCCTCTGAGGGAAATACATTATCAGTATAGAGCCACTGCATTGTCATTTCTTATCCTTAAATGACTAAACTGTTTTTATACAACACATTTTTTTTTTGCAACATTGAGTTATGGATTTTGCCAGTAGATTGTCTTTTCTCTCTAACGTCCATTAAATTAGTTGTTTGGTTTTAGTGTGGTAATTAGTTTTATCAATAAAATGGTTTATCAAATATAATTTTGGCCTTTTGTGTTTATGGCACTACACTTACTTAAAAAAAAACAGAATAAATATTGTAAGATTGCCAGTGAGACAGATTAAAGGATCTACAGGTGTTAGAATTATGATTTTTTTACTTTATTACCATTGCATCGCATTACAGGTAGGTGTTTTGTGGTAATTTGTAGTTAATGATATTACACTTTAGTAAACTATTCATGCATTTTCTTTAACATTTTCTTGTGACAACGAACGCCATGGCTTGAAAGTGGATCATTTAAAGTTAGTAAAGACTATGATAAATTATTAGATAGTGTATAATTTGGTGATCTCCCAAATATGAGTAGCAAGATATGTGCCTTAGATGGAAATAAGAAGATAAAAATGAAATTTATGGTATGTAACAAGTATGATTAAATATTAGTTATTCAGAATGTTTCTTTATGAATTCTTTACTAACATAAAATAAATCTTTGACTTCATATTCCAATCTCAGGTCAATAGTATATATTAAGACCTAGCCTAACTACCATTTTGGGTTAGCTTCCTTCCCTATCACTCATAATACAAGGTTCTTTCAAGTATTTCAGAACTATTAGAACATAAGAAAGCAGCAGTACTTAATAGTAGCTACCAAAATACAATATAAGATAAGCAATTCTCCATAAAGTCTGCAATTCTCTTAAAGGTTGTCAGTGAGTGTAGTATTTATTTTTCTTATATTATGTTACATATTTGAGAAATGTAGATATAAATTAAGCATCACATGAAAAAATTTGTAGACATTTTTAAAAGTTGTTAGTGTTAGAACAAAATGGAAAAGAGATTTTAGAAAATACATTATTTTTTTAGTCAATATTAATAACATTCTGCTATATTATAATGATTAGTATTGGTGCCACGTTTTAACCGTCCTATTTTAGGCTCACATAATAATAATAATAATAATAATAATAAATAATAGCAAACACATTTACATCAGCTCCCAAGATACTAATTTGTTGTTTATTTCTTAATTTGAGCTGGTAGGCCTCAAGTGACCTGCCAGTTGGACATGCCTAATCTTTACAATGTGCCAATAAGCCAGCTCTTATCCATTCATGATCAAGACTCTTAACTAATTATTATTATTATTAGCACCGCGTCTTACTACCCGTTCGGGTTATACGCACTTACGCTAATATGTAACGGTAGGGTGATTGTGAAATGAAATGAAGGACCTACAGTTTAACGTGGGATCCGAACCACGGTGGAGGCCTGGCATTCCCCACATTCACAAGATGTCTTGTCAGAGGTGAAGGAAGGGTTTGGTCATCAGATAAATCTGTGCCGGGACAGAGGATTGAACCCCGGCCGCCAGCACAGAAGTCTGACACTTACCCCTAGACCGCCAGGTCACCCCTAACTAATTAAAATAATACTTTTTTAGAGGTGGAGTGGCATGACACAAGTGCGCGTTTACAATAGAAATATACAAATATTGTGACAATGATAATAAGCATTGTCACAATCAGAAGAAACACATGCTCATTCAATTATATAATCTAGATGAGTGAACATGACCAAGATTATTATCCCTCTAATACTACAAACTTAATGCTGATAATGTACAAAACATACAAATACACTTAACCATTTAAAAATTAACGTATAGTCTGATAGTTACAGCTTTTTCCCTTCTTTTTAAATGCAATAAAAATCATTTTATAACAGTCAATAGGAGGAAAGCCAGAAAAAAAAAATCTGTAAATATTAATAAATATTAAAACAATAAACAAACATTGAAAAGGAAGCCTTAAACTAATATTTTACAAGATTATATTCTGAAAACAGGGTGAGGAATGACCATGATACTAGGATAACCTAAAGGTTACCCATCCAGTTATTTATATTCAGTCACTATATCATAATTTTAAAATACATCTTTTCATACAATAAACACATGGAAAATTTAGTAAGAAATAGTTGAAATATAAATCTCTTCCTTCAGACACATTCAGTTGGTTTGGTCTACCAATAAAACAATTCTGTAGCAGTCCATTATAGAAACTTTTTTTAATGTCTTCAAAAGTAGATAAATTTTTTTATTCAGAGCAAAGCCAAATCAAATCAAATATTCTAAAAGTCTGATTGAAGTTTGAATTCTTTTTATTGTTTTGATTAAAAAGTTTATATTGTGTAGGCCCATATTTTCAAGCTCTCAACACCAAATATTATTTACAAAATATTTTAGCGAAATGTGTTCTTAACATTCCATACTAAGCTCATTAATGAATAAAATTATATTACAAAATGTAGGCTAATTTAATTACTCAGTTACTCCAGCTTTTGAATATGTGATCATTAATTGCAATAGTCAACACAATTTTAAATTATGTCTCAATATTAATATACCTAAAACAAAATTACTATCATTTGTATCTACGGTATTTACAATCAAAATAAAAACTCACATGATTTGAGTCTGTTCATGATCAAGTTTGTGAAAATTAGATAATTTATTGCTTTAAGATTTACTTTCATTTTAGTGGCATAACGGTAGCAGAAGTAGACATTATGCATGAAATAAATTCTTCTATCGCTGTAGTTGGGGCTAGAGTTGGAACAGGGTTAAAATTAAGCTTAGTTAACAAATATTTAGGTTGGGTGGTTTTCTATACTGTGACCCATTTATATGCCAGTTCTCATCTTCTTAACAGGAACACATTGCAATGTGTTCTGTTAAATGATTTTACACCTTAACAGTATAGCAGTCTTCAAAGTTGAAATTATAAATGGAGGCATGTGTGAAACTTGTTTTTCTGTATTCTTGATTTTGGTGTCATGGCGGTGTCCAATCATGCGTTTACGTAGAGTTTCGGTGGTGAGGCCAACATATTGTGCAGTACCTTGTTGGCATTCTAGTTGGTAAATTAGATTACCAGATTCACAGGTGTGATTGCACATCCAAAATTCTTCTCTCACAAAATTTTACTCATAATCAAATATAAATTAAAAACAAGGTGGAATGTAATTTAAACATTATTTACATAAAGTTGTGGGAAAGGCTTTCTCTAATCTTAATCTCATATTAACCAGACAGAAATAGTTACACATTTTTCATACTAATGTTTAAACTAGTGATATGCTCTCTTTGAGTACTTGTTGTAGCGCTTCATTGCTGCTATCTTGATTTTGTCTTTTTCCCCAGGAAATATTTTTGTTTTGCCACACAATATACCATTGATGGTTTTGCACCAAAAATGAATCACCAAACGACAAACCAACTTGATAAAAAAGTCCTTCACTGAAGCTGTATGAATTGGACAGTCTGTAAGAGGAATTCTTAGTTTTTCATCCAAAAAAGTGGTAAATGGACTGGCCAACCCCGCGATAGTGGCATATTTGAGGGAGGAGATGAAAAATACTTGAGCTACACATCACAAGCATAGAGGTAAACTGACTAGAGGGATACATAAGCGACCTCTTGTATTTGCAGTATTCCCTTCTAGCAATGAGGTCATGATCAGACAACCTCTCTTCGGAGGTAAAATACTTAATACACCTATTACAATTGAATTTATGCTTGATACGTTTCATAATATAACCTGCGATCCATGCTGGAACACACATATCCTCTCCTGTAATAACTTCTTCCTGTTCAATATCAAGTTCAGGTAAACTGATAGGATCACTATCAATGACACCTTGTACAATAAAATCAGTCAACGTATCCAAAGCTCCAATATTATCATCCTCCTCACAGTTGAAGCCCACAGAATGCAAAGCCATAAAGTTATTGACTAATAAGGACTTGAAAGAAGATTTAAAAGATCTACATGTTGGATTGATCTGCCTGGCACCGTGAGACCTGATGCAACCAAAAAAATTCTCGATTGGATCCTGGTTTAAGCTTCTTGTAGCCAAAAACTTCAAATTTGTGAGCGTTTTCATTAATTTCCACAAACTTATAATTCCTTTGATTGTGAACAGCCAGTTTTTTCAAAGAAATAACATTACCTTTGGAATGTGTTCTCTCCTCACGGAATTCCATTGATCACAGTGTGGTCATTGCCTTATCCCAGAATGGCAAATGTGGGGAATCTTGTGTCAAAGCTGTGCGTAAAGGCTTACCATCTCTGCTCACTAACAAAACACCGTTTACGCTATCGAACAATTCATCAAAGAAAAGGAGCAAATCGGCAGTATCTGTGGCTTCGGGATCCATATAAGGACGACCAACAGAAGCTGTAACATAAGAAACCATGGGTGCTTTATCAAACATTTGTATGTTAGAATAAACCTTTTTATCATTTTAGATAGCAATATTCCCTCAGATAATTAAAATTTAAGGTGAAAACTGAGCCACAAGTAGTTTTAGTTTGGTTAGGTTTGGTCCTAATGGTTAGGCAAAAGGGTGGGGGCAAAGGGGAAGGATTACATAGCAGTTACATTATTAGACGTATGATACTTTGTTGTGATGGATAAAAAAAAATTTAAAACCTTCTGACAAAATATTAATTAGATCATTTGGGGTGTCTAGTAGAATGAAGGAATATGGGTCCTGCTTTACCATAAAGTTCTATAGGTTACATATAGGCCTAGTTTAAACATTAGTTCTAGATATTTACTAACCCGGCAAAGATTTATCTGATTACCAAACCCTTCCTTCACCTCTGACAAGACATCTTGTGAATGTGAGGAATGCCAGGTCTCCACCGTGGCTCGGATTCTACGTTAAACTGTAGGTCCTCTATTTCATCTCACAGTCACCCTACCATTACACATTAGCGTAAGTGCGTATAACCCGAACGGGTAGTAAGACGCGGTGCTAATAATAATAATAATAGATATGACTAAGCATTTGAACCAATGCAAAAGAATAATTTCAACACTCTAAAGATTTAAAAATTATAAAGAGAACAATATAATATTGTACCGTAAATGAAATTGAAAACAAATATTCATTTATATACATATCAAAGAATTTAGGGGAAAGTAGATTTTGTTTCTCTTTCAAATACCTACTAGTTGAGCCATCAAAGGAAAGAGGAAAGCTAATATTCATATTGATTGATTTGTTAGGCTAGTATTATAACCAAGAGATTCCCCATTTAAAATACCAGTAGCTTTTCAAAATAATAAAAATAAAACAAACTTTATTGCTCTAATTAAAAGAAGTTTTTAAGTAAAGAGATCAGGAATTAATTTACTTACGTCGTTCAGCAATTTGTCTCATAGATGTGGCAGCATGATGACTGAACACTTGAGCGGCCCCACTGACCTTCATTTTTTTAATGTATTTCTTGTCTACATTAAACTTGCTCAGTTTTGGACAGGAACGAAATCGGTACGGTTGTTGCTGGTCCAATTCAAATAGTTGTTCCACATAGCTCCATTTTGCTATCTTTTTTACACCATCCTCCACAAAATGGATATTATATTTGAGCATATTATTGCGAATGCCCTTAAGTAGATGAGGAGGATCATATAATGGAATTACTTCCAGACCATCTACTACAAATCCATCAAAACGGCACTTTCTTTCATTCCTTAGACAATCTGCCCTTGTATCCTGCAGTAGTGTGTTTATAGCGGCTACATTGGTTGCACCCTGATCACAAATAGTGGCCAACACTCTTAAACCAGTGGAGTGAAGTGCTTTAATAACTTCTTTGATGTTATAACACCAACTCAGGAGAGCTGGTTGTTTCTTTACAATACATAAATGCAACCGGTTGCTTCCACTTTTTGGTTAAACCACGGACCATAAACACCAAAACATGATCAGCAAAGTTATTTGTCCTCCTGTGTCCATAATCCTCAAATCCATCGATTAAATCAGCTGCCTCATTCCACTGAATATTAGGTGCCAAACTCATTTCATCAAAAATAAGGGCACAAAATCTCTCAACTGGCTTTAGTGATTTTACAGTTTTTTTCAGATGTTTGAACATACTGGTATTGATACCTGGTGAGCATGGAACTTTGGCCAAAAGAACAGTGAGAACCTTTCTAGTGGGTAAATTGAAGATTTTCGAAAGAAGGCGATACCCCTTACCACTCTGTTTATATAATGACAAAGCCAAAATTTTATCTTCGAGGAGAAATCTTCTACCTTTAGGTTTGTACTTAGAGGTTTTAATCTGTGAAATTATAAACCTACAAGCAACAGGATTTAATTTTATGTCTTTGAATAAGTTTTGCTCAGAAAAGGAGTTGGCTGCTTCAAGACGTTTTTGGTAGACAAGGTTTTTCCTTGAATGGTATTTTGCCAATCTTTTGAAATGATTATCATGTTCATATAAGGTTTTAGCTTTTGGAGTTAAATTTTCTAATCTTCCAACTCGAACTTCAGACAAAAGAGGATGACGACACTTCTTCGTTATACCTCTTCTGCGTTTGGGAGCTGAAAAAAAAAGAGGCATAAGTTATAGAATAATTTTCCTTTAAGGAGCTTTAAAATTTCTTTTTTTAACTATTCAAGCTTTCTACCATCTATCATGCCTTCAATCCATAAAAATTAGTTTAACAATTCCTAAGCAGAAAGCTTAAACAAAACCTATAGTTTTATATATTTTGTAGGCCTTGTTAAGTGAATCCCAAGAAAAAAATCCCGAACGGGTAGTAAGACGTGGTGCAAAATAATAATAATAATATTGATAACAATTTGCTTAGCGGATGTTTCATCAAAATTGTTAAAAGTGTATTATGTTTAGAAAATAATTAAGGTGAACATGACTAGGCCTACTCATGCTAATTTTTAAAGTGTGATAGCCCTGTTACTTACTTGAATTAGAAATCTCTCTCCTAGATACATGCATTTTTCTTGGTGTATCGTTAGGGGACATTAATGAAGACACTGGCTCTTCACTGGCAAAACTTTTTTTTGTAGGTGTGTGTGCTAAAGAAAAATAAGAATAATTAATATAATTTGTGAGGAAGTTTAGTTATATGTGCAATGAACATTCAGCATATTCAAAATTGTAGCCTAGTAATGACAATTTAACAACTATCTTACAGCATGAGTTATCAATGGAATGATAAAACATAAAAAAATATCATTAAAAACAAAAGTAATTTACTAGGTATGTCTATAGTTGGATTGAGGTACTGTATATAAGAGAGAAGTCTAGCTAGAATAAAATATTCATGCTAGGCCTATGTGCAAAGAGGCAAATTTTGTTATGGACAAACAAATTGTTATTTTAATTTAATTTATTACAATGGCAATCATTACATATAAAAAACACGATACGCAAGTTAATTATCCGCCTATACTATTGTACTTATGTGCAAATAAAAACAGGAATATTGCTTCAGAGGTGGTAGCCTTACATTAAACCAACTTTTGTTTATATCAAATAACTAATAATTGAATGTTTAAGACTATGGTTTAACTTGCAAGGGAAGATAACCTATTGACAGTATTATTATATTTATTGAAAATAATTTTATTTTTAGAACATCTAGATAACTTAACTCACTAAAACTAATCCAGACATAAACACTGGACAAATAAGTAGTTTGATCCATGATGCTTTGTATTATGATGTAAAATCATACATGTACTACGAAAGTCAGGTCATCAAATTTTTTATTAAAAATTGTCTTGAATGTACCAATTTTTATGCTCTGTCCCCATAAAAACTACTAAGTACACATCGTTTACGCCTGAAAGGTATCAGCCTTATCTCAGCCGAATACAACATGGTCCTATATTAGTGTAACTCTTCAAAAAACTTTGCTTTCTTTCAAGGTAAATGGCAAATGGTAACTTACATTCTTGAATAAGCTGAGGGTCTTTATCGGTAGCAACAGTTGATACTGCATTTTTTGTAGGCCTAGAGGTCTCTGAATTGTTTTCTGGTTCCTTCAATTCACCTGAAAAAAATCAATATTATTTTGGCTTAAGCAGTCAAAGTAAAGCTGAAATAAATAACATGTGCTAAAAATACATGTGATCATAAAGTAACTTTGAACACATGAACATATCATCATATGGATTCATAATAACGGTATGTCATTGTAGGCCTAGGTTTTATTAAATAGTATCACTTAGGCCTACAAGAATATTTTTTATTCTATTCATGCATGGGTATGTTAGGTTCGGATAGTTTGTAATAATAAACAAAAAATATATTGTTGCTTAAGCTTATGCTAACATATTTTTTATAATTATGTACTATAAGATCTATATTTCAAGAATAGGCCTAACTATAATATCATGTATGATAGCTTACTTTAAGTTACTGATATGTAATTTTAATATTCGACATTACATTTTATATTTTTTTTATAAATATCCTAAGATAGTAAGAAAATAAAGCTTGGGTTTTACATTCTATACTAATTTTATAACTCGTAACTTAACGTAACCAATCGAGACAAACATCTTCATTCTCGAGTATGATCTGTGATTTGAACTATTTGTACAGTGATGATCTGTGAATGTTTACAATTTTCAATCGATATAATAAATATCTATTATTAAATTTTTTGATAAATTTAGCTTTCCTATTTTAGAATCAATTAGCCGAAGCTACGAGTATTTTTTATGCTCTTTAGTGAGGAATTCTTCATCTAGATGTAATATTCTGAAAATTGAAAAATGACATCTGGTCACGGGAACTGAACCCAGGACCAACTACTAAGCCAAAGGTCCTGGGTTAGATTCTCGTGTTCAGGTGTCATTTTTCAATTTCCAGAATATTTCCTATTTTAGTTTAATTATTTTGTTTCAATATCTGATCACTAGAATATAAGCTAAAGAGTAGACCTTGGTCATAATACCAACAAATGAATTACTAAATAGCCTCGTTGACGTCACTCGCATAATGATTGGCTGGCTAGATCAAGTATTACCCTTCAAGTCGTGTTCACTTAAAGTAAAAGACCTCCAGGACATTTCTTATGTTAAGTTAACTGCAAATCAACGTTAAGTTGATCGTGATCCGGCATGACACTTTTCAAGCAATGTTACACAGCATGGCAGTGTGATATACTGTGAATTAAGTGAATCAACCTTTCATTACACTACCGATAGACTATAAAATTTACCAACTATCTTGATTTTACTAATGGTATTTATCTATTAAAGGTATTCTTGTGTGAATAAAAAATAAACCTTTTTAAAACTTAGATGTAGGTAATTTACATAAAAATTATACATTTGTTAAGTTGTGTACTATTCACATAATTTTTTTTTAAATAAACTAATAAATAATTTGGAAATTTTCATGAGAAATGATGGAATGGGGCCAAAATTTAAAAAGAACAATGGAAAAAAGTTATGAATTTGTGAATAAATTATTTCAGTGAAAGATATTTTAGGTAGCCTAAATCATTTTATTGATGTGTGTAAGGTTAGGTTGGGATATAGTTTCTAATCATATTATATTTGAATCTCAATATTATTGTAGTGTGTAGCTATATTAATAATACGATAGGGTACGATAAATAATACTCCCATCACATTATGGGCTTACTCTTTCAATTAAGATAACAAGTCACTATAAATTGAAAACCATCATTATACTCACAAAGGAATGGCAAATCGAATGATACTATATTCATATTTATCTGAAATTTGACTTTTTCTACTTTAAGAGAACTCGCCAAAAACTAAGTTCAAACATTAACATTGCTAGAAGACATTCGAGGGTGGTTTGTGTCACAATTAATTATTCATGATTTCACATACATCAACATTAAAAAATTATTATAATCAATTTAAATGTGTTTGTGCATCAAGGTTAGATTAGGTTGGGCAAGAACCATAATAATACATTTCAATTAAGTTTGTCTGGGAAAGAAAATTATTATGTAGGTCTAATCAATAAATCACTTTTATCAAGTTGTAGATGACAACAGTTATGACAATTACGTAGTTCGAACCATGATGCCTTACTAAATTATGATGTATTCTTTTTGGATACTAACCAATTTTTCAATAAAAAAAATCCTTCTGCAGTGCATTAAACATACTTATCTGAGTTTAATGGTAGTATTAATTTTTATATTTTCTGTCTTTTTAATTAAAAAATAACCTAAATGGCAGAAATCTTAGTTTACATCTCCATAAGATATTTTTTACTATAAGATGACAAAGAAAAAATGTCAGTTATCTTATGATTGTGCTGGATCCTTGATCTAGACAATGCCATTACTTTTATTTATAAGGTTTTTTTTCGGGTG
The DNA here is from genome assembly GCA_039000515.1 of Timema cristinae. Classification (NCBI taxonomy): domain Eukaryota; kingdom Metazoa; phylum Arthropoda; class Insecta; order Phasmatodea; family Timematidae; genus Timema; species Timema cristinae. The sequence goes on along the minus strand of JBCFYV010000475.1, from coordinate 36,351 downwards.
TGTGGTGTAGGCCTAAACGGGGTTTCCAAATATTGCAGAAAAGGACTAGGCCTATTTAATATAAACCGTAGTTTATCTATTTAAGTGTTATGAATTTTAATATCATTAACAAAAAAATAATTATATAATCTGTACAATGATATTAATTAAATATTTCTCTTTTATCATTTTCTTTTTGTACTTTAAATTAATTTCTATATATGAATATTATATAGTTTACCTGGCAAATGCAAAGATGGGAAGGAATTCGCATTCAGACGTTTAGTTCCTGGACTAAAACAGTCATTTTGAAAATGCTCATTGCATATTGTAAAATTCGCACTAATTTTTTTATCATCCAAAGCGTCAAATTTTGGATTTGAAATGAGTCTCTTCCAAATGGCCCATCTTTTTTCATCCTTTATTGGCAATCGATGTCTCATCGATGTTCTATTTTCACATCCCTGCACACAACACTTATTATTATAATACACCATGATCAATCATACAGTAAGACTTTGAAAAAATACAGATTAATAACTAGATAATCTCAAATTAAATGGCACTAACCAAAAAATAACAAAATAGCGCCATTACACACAATACTAGAAACAAAATCGAATCGATTAAACTCGACAGTAACGCTTGCCGTGTTTATGATAAGAACTAAAATAATGTTTAAAGTATCCCTATAAGAGATATCCGACCGTGGGTTCGACCTTGACTAAAGAGCTACAGAACTGTACGTGTAAACAAAGACGTATTGGTGAGGGGGGAGGTTGGGGGCATGAAGAATGATACTGACCACATTCCAACGTAGCCTCCCCTGTTTCCAAAAATAGAACAACACGGTGCCGCAAATAGAAGTAGGAAAACAATACTGCACAGTACATTACAACTTACGAAACGTTCGAATTAACCAAAACAAAATTCGAACTACCCACGATTTTCCAACATTGTTTCAATACAAAATTAGATGACCTGATGGTTGAGGGGTAAGGTGTCGGACTTCGGTGTTGAGGGTCCGGGGTTAAATTCTCGGTCCAGACACAGATTTATCTGATTGCCAAACCCTTCCTTTACCTCTGACAAGACGTGTATTATTCATAACTTGTGAATGTATGGAATGCCAGGCCTCCACCGTGGTTCGGATTCCACGTTAAACTATGGGTCATCCCTTTCATCTCACAATCACCCTATCATTACATATTAGCATAAGTGCGTATATCCAGAACGGGTAGTAGGACGTGGTGCTAATTAATAAATAATAAGATTACCGTTTTTTTATGCTGAACATTTTTTAACCTCGTTATTTTGGTGTGTTTTGTTTGTTAAAAATTGTCAACAAAGTCATTGTGAGTTGTGTATGCCATCAAAAATATGAATTTAACAGATGTTGTAGACTATATAAGTTAGTAGGCCTTGGGGTTAAAAATTAGAGTAACGACCTATCAATGGTTTAAGGTGACTAGTTTTAATAGGCCTAGGCAATATATATTTTCCAATGACTTATACTTTACGTTAATTAACCTTAGTACTGTAGTCATTCAAATCCAACCTTAATAACTGTCAATATTTCTTGGTTATCTTTCTTATTCAAAATGTCGCCAGAAAATTAATAAATATATAGTACGGAAATCCGCACGAACTTTCTCGTTCTATTCTTTAGGAATGGGGATATTTATTCAAAATCCGTAATATAATATACACTAACAAACCCGAGAGCAAATTGCACTAGACATACGTAAAACATTTTGTACTCATGGTTTTTGATTTAATAATTTTATTTTTAAAGAATTAACGTCTTCATTAGTATGTTTGGATCAATACAAAATATTGACTTCATGTTCAAATTTTCGTCATTTTACTAAGGGATATTTTATGGTTATTGCATTGCTATTAAATTTCTCTTTTATACATTTTGACCAATTAAATAGGTAATTATTTACTATTGAGTCTAAAATGAGAGAGATAGAATAGATAAAGCCAATTTTAAGAACATTGAATTTTTCTCTTTTCACCCTTTAGTAAACTGCTATTAATTTTAGGGTTAAACAGACGGGGTTGCAAAAACCACTTTTTAGGTTTCGGGGGTCATGAGACGTCGACATCCATTAAAATCTCGAGTTCAATTTTTTTGACGATCATTAAACTGTAAGGTAGAAAGAAAGTAAAAACATTGATATTGGGTCCACAAGGGTCAACACTTCGTATCAAAATGTCAACTTCCGGTTTAAAATTTTCGACATTTTATTAGGGGCTGTACATCTATGGCTATTGTATTGCTATTAAATTCCTCATTTATAAATGTTGACCAATAAAATAGGTAAATATTGAATCTAAAATGATAGAGATATATCATTGTTGTACAAACATTTCTCCTGAGAGGTTAAAAGAAAGAAAACATACACTTTTTGAAAGACTTACTTATTTCTTACTTCATGGAAGTAGAGAATTATTGCGTTAAAACTGGTAGTAACTCTTTAAAACTAAATATTACAAAATTGTATTAATATATCTGCAAATATCTCAGAAATTGTTGGTTTTATTAAAAAAAATATTTCATATACATTTTTTTACTTTTAATAGTAATACAATTTTGCAATGATAAGTTATTTAGTATTTCAAATATTTGCGGAGATACGGAAATTTCAGATTCTGTAAAGTAAGCCCTACCCTAAAAGTCATTTTCATGAGGAAATGAAAATAGCCAGTTTATTTATAATTTTAATCAACGCCTTGATACGATCTTTAATCAAAATCGTTAGAGCCGATTTTGAGAAAATCGATTGTTTATCTTTTCACTTTTTACTAAACTACTCTTAATTTTGGGGTTAAAAAGACAGACAGACAGCATTGCAGACACCACTTTTTAGGGTTCGGGGATCATTAAACGTCGAGATTTATTAACATCTCGAGTTCGAATTTTTCAACGATCACAATACTTTCTCTACCTGTAAGGAAGCAAGAAAGTAAAAAATATCAGGCTAACCCTACAAATTCTGTGGTCCTTTCCTTTGCCAATGCGCCCACTTTAGGTTGGATTCACAAATCATACTCTTTTTGGGATCAGCTGGAAATTTTATTAATTTACAATTTTCTGTTGTGTAACTGCACTTCACAGCACTACATGTTTGTGGCATTTTTCTTCAGTAATAAATTAAATTTAAATATTTTAACATATACGTAGAACTCACATTAGATTAAAAGTTAAATATAAGATTATTCAGACATTAATGAATATAATAAAAGTTCAAAACAAATATCTTGAACTATATCACAGCACTAAGAATGTGTAATATATTAAATTTAAATACAAAATGTTAAATATAAAATAACTCAGAAATTAAAGTTAGATATTAAATAATTCAAGGAATTATAATTCAGGAAATTAGTGAATATTGTTTAACTGCAAAACAATCTTACAAAAGTAGAAACGAAACCAACAGAGCCGAGCCTCCTACACCCTCAAAATGGCGGTTCATAGTTTTCATTTTTCTTTTGTTTTCTCTGGCCTGGTTGGATATAAGCACTGCAATAAGTGAGAACGGCTAGTAAGTAATCATCAAGGAACGCATCAAGGTTATTCTAATGTCATCATTTATACTGACAGGAGCGGGCCTACTGATAACTGCCGATGTAAGATTAGTCGCACAGCTCACCGCTAGAATGGTGTCGCCGTTGTCCTATCTCTTCTAGAATAACTTAGATATAATGAGTACTCACAGTATGCCATTGTGGGGGTATGACATCAGAGCCTACAATGCTTCTCTTAGGGAGAAAACAGAATTTTACACGTTAATTACGCATGTATTTATAACCAAATTAATTATATAACGAATGTTTATGTAATCGCAAAAGGTTAAAATATACTAATATTAAAGTGAAAGTACATAAAAATTGCACAACTTTAAGTAATTACCAACTAAGTATGGCAAGTAATGGCGGCAATTCAAAATCTAAGAGGCATTCCAAAATGATGTTAAGGCAATATTAGTCATCATTTAAGCTAAATACTTTCGAAATAAAACTATCTATTATGGATTAGTTGCATAATAAATATTGGTACATTACTACATGTTTCATGTACCAAAGTGTATTATTAGTTTTTGTTTTTAATTAAAAATCAAGCAATCAAATAAACTGTATGTGACTTGTGAAATATTATAAGCAACCTTATTTAAGTGTGGGGGATGTTTGGGAAGGGGAGGGTATAAATTTAACGACTTTATTTTTTCAGGGAACACCCCTTCCTCTTTTATCCCCGAGCTGTAGCTCTATGACCAAAAGGGTGGGGGGAGGGTGTAAAATAAGGATAAGAGATATTGCTCTCACCTGCCCAAATGGAAGGTCATATAAATGGTCAGTTTGCACCATTATTACTGTGGGGCAGTCCCTTAAAATTCTCGCATGATGTACATTTTAGAAGGAGGCTCTTGCCCACTCTCCATATGGATATTTCTGTATTTTACAATATATCGAGGATAGAGAGGTAATTTCTTCAGCGGTATTCATTAAATCGGTCAACCGTGATTCTGAATTATAATTTTTTGTGAGAGAGATTTTTTCAATTTTTTTATGTCCCCCCAGGCACAGCTATTCATCTAAAAAGGATAGAGATGGGATTTCTTCACTAAAATTGTTGGGATGAACACACTTTCCATAGAAAAGTGTTTTCTGAGAAAATCTAAATGTTGGGGGGTGTATGTCCCCCCAGGGAAGGGCGTCACTAAGGGGGGGGACAGGGAGGGGCTGCTGCCCCTCCCCTATAGGCTCGGAATATTCTTTAAGTTATAACTTTTCCTGCCTGATGTAACAGAATAAGTACTTACTTATTACGCTTACGCTATTGTAGCGTACAGTAGACTACAGGTACTCTCAAACTAAAATAAAATTTTAGGATAAAAATAAGCCTCTCTTACTACCGCTACAAACTTACACATTATCTTTGAACCAACGCGTGTGGTCCGTACTTTGAATTCGCGTGGCGCAAAGATCGATCACAACACAACATGATTTACAACCAACCTCCGCCCACAGCGCTGCGGGTGCCGTCGGTTGTAAATGTGTGCGTGCGATGCGACACTTACACCTGCGCAAGCAAATGAAAGCCCACCCGTCCGCCATTTGCATATAGCATGCTATCAGAAACAATATGAGGTGTTTATTTGATTGAATGTGAATATACTATTAAAGCGTTCAGTGAGCTTCAATTAGAATAAAAAACACTTTAAAACTTTTTCATTTTTGTTTCATCTCATTCGATTTCGAAAAGAACCGAAAACATTGTGTTGTGATTTGTGTGCAAGTATTTACCTATATACCCAGGAATTTACTATGTGAACAGAGTGAAATTAAAACAATAGTGGATGGAATTAACGAAAAAAAGTTTTTAATTAAGTCAGTTACTAGTAGGCAATATAAAAAATGGGTACCAGAGAGATTTTTGGTAAGTTTACTTTGTATGATTAGTTTGTTCACTATTTTTAATACATCATCTACTTTTAAGGTTAGGTGGATCAAGGCTATTTAGTTATTTTTGTTTATGCAGCAATAGTTATTATTCTATCGTCTCCATTCCACAAACAAAATATAGAGAGCACCGAAGCACAAAATAAATAGCTACAGAAGACCGGCTCCATACAACGAGCGATAACAAACACACATAAACGCCCACTTACGACGATCTCTGGGATCAAATCGGTCGAACGCCAGTCGCGAGTGCCCGCGCTTTGGCAAAATACGTACCTAAATAAATTATTGTTTAGTGCGGAAGAAATACGTACCTAAATAAATTATTGTTTAGTGCGGAAGAAATACGTACCTAAATAAATTATTGTTTAGTGAGGAAGAAATATGTACCTAAATAAATTATTGTTTAGTGCGTGACGCTAGGTTCGGAATTGATAATGAGTAAACGATCTTATCGAAATATTTGGTGTATTAAACCGAAATAAATTAAAGTTTTTTAAATGACTCTTCAGTGAAGAAAGGCAAAACGAAAATTATTTCTTAACTGTTGTAGGTACTTAATTTAGGTTGTTTGCTGTTGTACCTATCTGATTAAATGATTGAATAGTAGTTACATACCTAATTGATAATTTATAGTATGACAGCTACTAACAGTGTAGCCGTACCTACCTACTTACAATAAAACATAGTCACAAAAGTTGGATTTTTCACAGTTTTGACGCATTCATTATTATTTATTATATAGCCTATAGGTGTGTAGCATCCGTCACTATCGGTTATCGATATTATAACGGCAACTGCATAGCACGAAGTTAACGAGACTCGATCTAAATAAAATAATCCTTAGTTAAACGCATAGAGAATCCGTCGATGTATTCTACATGAACAGGGTTCGATGTGACCGTCACTGTATTCTATTATCCACGGATGTAAAAATAATTATTATTTTATATCATTATTTGTATTTATGACGCGACAAAGTTTTGTTTTATTTATCCGCCAAAAATATTATAGGTATGTATAAAGTGGGCGAAGTTTTCATATTTTTTTTTGTTATTTTAGACGAATTTGGCAATTTTTTTTTAGAAAAATATATTAATTGTAGTATATAGGATATCTTATCAAGAGTCGAAAATATATACTTTTCGATGCCTTGTACATGTTTTGCGGTGGCATATTACAAAAAACTTAATTTAATAATGAGGCTTTATTATATTTTGAAATATAATAATCGTGCCTTTCAAACATGCAGTAACTGGCGGAAGTACTTTTCAGTGACGAATTTATAGAATTTTATTTATTAGAAATAAATGCGTTTAGTTAACATAAAAAATGTTTTTATTAAAATTCCCAAATTGTAATTTTCACAGAATATTGTAGACGCCAGCCCTAGCGCTAGAGTCGAGAGTAGATAACTAAAATCAATCTCGACCGGAGCAGGCCTTCTGTACCTATTTACTTTGTGACAGAAGTAAAGCTCATGTATGTACTTTATTTTTATTATTTTATGGTTCAAAGTTAAAAAATAGTATGTCTAATAGTAAGCTTTTTAATTTTCAAGCAATTTTGTTTGATGATGTACTTGTACACTATGTTTTTATTAATTCGGTTATTTACACATAGTATTACGATACGTTTTATTTTGCAGTTTATTTAAAAAGAAAAAAAAACCTGACGGAAGCAGTGACGACAGTGATGAACAGGAAGAAAAACCATGTAGCATGTCAATCACACAGAATGAACAGCTACAATTAAAAATCAATATTTTTATAATTTATGCAGAAAGAGACTATGTTAATTGAATCTACCGCTAAGTTTATTTTCTCTGACGTGATGCAGTCTAATAAAATTACGTATCTCCCTATATTCAAACACGTGGTTGGTACAAAATATCGTCCTTTTATAAATACTGTACTAGATATCATATGATCGTATTTATGAATAAAATACCTTAACGCATACCTGTTCCGGTGGATGGAGCCGGATAAAATTATATACATTTGCCATGCTGTCTTCAAGAAAAAAAATAAAGAACATATATATCACAAATTCTCGTTAAAATAATATCTGATCCTAAATAATATAATAAAAACAGATATATTTAAATAAAATATGCTCTTGTTTCTACTCACCGTATTAAGATGTCCTCGGATTCTCTGGGCAGGATGGTTAGGAGGAAACATTCAAAGAACAACAGCATGGCGGCTTCAGTATACGTATGTTCACTTCCACCTCACACACGCCAAGAAATCTAGAATGGACTCAACCTCGAGACCCCTGCTGCCGAGTTGCCTAGCGACGTGTCTACGAACCTTACCTTTACCTCACCCGAAAGCTGTTCCCCCTCATTTGTTTCCTTTCACCTTGGCTTCATCCGTCCTTCTCCTTATCTATATTTCTGAGTTTATCACCTTTTCTTTGCTCCATTCGCATCAGGTTTTGAACTATATATAAGACCACCAGCCAGATCCACAGTACAGACCCATTCTACAACGCCGAGCATCGAAGAAGGAAACTCTGCATCGTCTGTAACGAAGAGGAGCGACATCCATGGAGCTTGGGTCATCAGATCCACCGTCTGAGCGACATCCATGGAGTTTGGGTCGTCAGATCCACCACCTCGCTGGCTAGAACGCCATGTCTAGGGTATTTAAGTATCCTGCTGCCGTCGTCAAGTCCTTAAGACTTGGGGTCTAGTTTTTGTTTACTAAAAAACTAGACTATGTAGTTTTAGATTTAAATTCTATATTTATTTGGAAAGAAGTTTGTTTTGTTTTAAAATGATGTCTAATGGATAGTTAATCCGATTAGTTTTGGTTAATTTCAAGATGGGGAATTTTTCAGCTGATTCTTTAAATATTGTGTCTGGTAGTTTGAAGGACAAATCCGGTTTTAGTGACTTAGTAAGTCAAGTCCTGGCCGCTTTGTATGTATCCTGTAAATGATGTATTTACATTATGAGCCCCTGGCTTAGAAAGCTATAATGTCCTAGTTTTTGACTTATAAAAAAACTTCCACAAGTTCCATATATTCTCTTTGAGTCAAAGTTTTTCATGACGCCTTGTACGTCGTGACCATTAGTTCAAGTTATGAACGGCTACTACCAGGTTGTCGGTTTAATTCTTATTACTGTTCAGTTGATAGATACCAATGTTTTGGGCTGGTCAAATAGTTACGCTTCACATACTGTATTAGTTTGGGTGCGCAACCCAGGGAACTGCTCTAGAATCATAGTGGGGTTCGCGCAAATAATACCCTTATACTTTTGCCTTTTAATTGACTCCCATTGTTTGAGTTGCTCTCAATGCACTTGCTATTAAAACTTTATGTACTATTGAAGGCTCGGTAGTACCAAAGGGGAATATGACCGGCCATAGTACTCTATTGTTAACACCTGTTTTATAGCCTTCTTCTTCTGTTTAAAGAAACAGATTTTCCTGTTTATTCTAAATGTTTAATGGATATTATTATGAAAGCTTTATCAAGCAAAACTGTTTAACGTTACATGCATATCTTGTTCCCTATCTCTGTTAGTAATTTTATTATTGTGTTTTCCCTTTTAAGAAATACTTCTACCCGGGCCGGGCGACTGCACTGCCCTTGTACCCACAGTCAAATACTTCTCTATTCTCAAGCCTAATCGTTTCAATCAACCTCAAATGTATCACTTTCAATATCATTGTAAATCTTCATATCTTTAATATCTTTTATTTGATAATAAATCTATCTATTGTTTAATCTTTATTCTTTACTATTAAAATTATGTAAACCTAATAGAGTCAAAACCCTACAACCAATAAAAATTACAACGGAAGATAATCATCCTAAGGAACTTGTCAAAGAACCTAGTGCTGAGGCCCGCATTCCTGCTGAGTTTGTGGCCAATTTGGATCTATCTTTACCAATAACAAGCTCATCCAAACACTTGACTCCGGATCTTGAGTCTACTTGCTATAGCGAAAATGATATTGGTCATTTCATTGTTCGGGCTTTGATCTTATCAACAGAAAAGAAAAAAAAACCTACTTGAAGACTGTTGGACTCCTCCTAAGACGTATAACTTTGCGGAAGACGCCAATAATTTAAAAAGGAAATTCAACTATTAATGGTTGGAAACGTATTCTCCATGGTTAGCGTATTCACGACACCAAAAGGGAGCTTTTGGTAAATACTGCACGTTATTTCCACCAAATCCTGTGTCTGTTAGAGGCGTGTTGGGATCATTTATCATCAGGCCATTTTGTAAATTCAAGGATACTCACGAACAGTGCAAAAAGCACATGGAAACGCATTTCCACAAAGTGGCATTAGAATCCGCTAGATCATTTCTGGAAAATGTGCCTGTAGATGTGCAATTGAACAGGTACTCCCAGGGTGTCATCGAGGAAAACAAACACAAAATTATGACTTCCATTATTTCCTGCATTATTTTTTGCGGTTCCGATGACTTGGCTTTGAGAGGCAAACATCATGAAGAAGGGATCCTCGAAGACTTATATAAGATGCGAATTGATGCGGGAGATGAAGTTTTGAAGGAGCATATTGAACACGGAAGAAAGAACAAAAGATATCTGTCAGTTGATATTTAAAATGAAATCATCAGCATGTGTGAAGATGTCCTCAAGGAAGATTTTATAAAAAACATAAAAATAGCAGTAACATATAGTGTTTTAGCAGACAAAACCGCGGACGTTTCTGGAACTGAACAATTATCGATAGGAGTGCGATATTTCCATGAGGAAATCAACTAAGTCAAGAAGAATTTGATGGATTTGTTGAGCTGAAAAGCCTGAATGCAAAATCGATAGCACAGACCATTGAAGAATTTTTGGAAAAAGAAGGTCTCGATCCAGAGAAATGTGTTGGTCTAGGATTTGATGGTTGTTCCACCATGGCTGGAAAAGATGGTTCTCTCCAAGAAATCCTACGCAAAAAATATATAAGAGCTTTGTTCTTTTATTGCTCCTCACACAAATTAAATCTTGTAGTGAATGATCTCAATGCTTTGCCTGAAATTAAGAACACCATAGGAACTACTAAAAATATTATAACATTCTTTAGAGGTGACCTGGCGGTCTAGGTGTAGGGTGTCGGACTCCTGTGCTGGGGTCCGGGGTTCAATCCTCGGTCCCGGCACAAATTTATCTGATTACCAAACCCTTCCTTCACCTCTGACAAGACATCTTGTGAATGTGGGGAATGCCAGGCCTCCACCGTGGTTCGGATTCCACGTTAAACTGTAGGTCCTTCATTTCATCTCACAATCACCCTACCATTACACATTAGCGTAAGTGCGTATAACCCGAACGGGTAGTAAGACGCGGTGCTAATAATAATATATAATAATAATAATAATATAATAATAATAATAATAATAATAATAATAATAATAATAATAATAACAACATTCTTTAGATAATCGGTTTTGAGAAAGAAAATGATACCCAATATTTCCAAACTCCGCGTAACAAGGCGGAGCAAAAAACACAAAACTATAAGAGTGTTTAAGGATAATTTTCCTAATATTATGGAAGCTTTAGAAACCTTATCGCGTGAAGGAAATAGTACGACTCGAAAAAATGCCTTTCAGCCCATGCAGCTGCTTCAAAAGTTTAATTTATCCTGTGTCTCACATTAATAGCCAAATACTCGACTTTGATTGAGCCCATTGTGAACGTTCTCCAGTCCATAGCAATGACCTGGTCAAGATCTCGCAGCACATTAAAATAATTGTGCAATTACTGAGGAGCCACCGTGACAATCCAGAACAGACCATAGATGAAATTTTAAGCGACGCTACTGAAATCGAAAAAAAAAACCTCGGACTAGAGGAGTACATAACATCAATGCCGCGTATTGTTGGAAGACAACGACGCCGGAGAAAACCACTCCGCAGGAACCCCTTCAGAATTTTGTAAGAGATCATTAGTCATACCGTATCTAGACTCTATAATTGCTTCCCTTAAAGTACGCTTTGCTGAAGAAAACACTCCGTCATTTACATGATCAAAATTACACCCAGCGCAGATGCAAACATATCCCTGAAAAGCCTAAAAGACGACTGTGAAATATTTGCCCAGTTTTATAATTTACTAAATATAAAACATGAAATCGAACTTTGGCAACAAGTATGGCACGACAAAGTCAACTTAACTAAATTGACAATTATTGACGTCTTAAAAGAGGCAAAACCATTCTTTCCTGACACAGCAAAGGCTTTGAAAATTTTAATAACTCTGCCCTGCACAACGTGTACTGTAGAACGATCCCTTAGTGATCTAAGAAGAATTAAGACTTCACTGAGAAGTACAACGGGAGAAAGTCGTCTTAATGGATTAGCCATGGCACAGGAGGCTTATTATAGATAATTACGAGGATTATAAAAACAAAGCTTTGGTCAAATTTACAAAAAAAAAAAAACAGGGGAAGATTATGTTTTAGTTAAGTTTTTAAACAAAAAAATATGTACCCAGTGTGAAATGACTTTTTACGTCTAAGTTGGCTAACCTTTATGTATATATATATATATATATATGTGTGTGTGTTTGCGCAATAAAGAGTTCAATAAATATGTTTTTACATCTTAACCCTTACAAATCTGAAATTTTTGCTTTTTTCTCATCCTTCTGCAACCCCCCCCCCCCTCCCCCGGCTCAAAGGCTGGTGACTCCCTTGATTCCGGACAGAGTTTTATATTGGAGGTTAGTTTGTGCGCTTGTTGTCAGGTGACTTTCAAGCTTCTCACTCCCAGGTCCGTATTTTCCTGTCTTGAGATCTCCAAGTGATTGCGAATCAAAGATGGATTCCTATGGTCTCAAGTATCCTTGCGTTATTTACTTACAGCCTTAACAACTAAGGATGAAAATATAACAACGGTTTGTGTTGGCCAATGATTTTCAATAATCAATGTTTTGGGTCGATGCGAGAGTATCCGATGTGTATTGAATTGAATTAAATTGTTTAGTTTATATACAGTCAATTTTTAGCTATGAATATAATTGGTTTGAAAAATATTTTTTCACGTCAATGCTATAGTATTGATTTTTCGATTAAGACTTAGATATTTTTAATTCGATGTACTGTGCATCGCCACTAGTAACATTTTCCACGCACTTTTCATGGAAGACTGATCATGATATTCGTGCCATTGATCTCTATAATTTAACTGGATTGACATCTGTGGATGAAATTTTCGAGCTGTCATCTGCATAACATTATGTAAGATAGAGGAAACTTTTGGGTATTTCTTTCTCTCTTACACCCATACAAAGCAATGTGGCATTTTGACATCGTTCATTAATTTGATTGAATAAATGAGATACGTCAATGTGTGATTAATTCAAAGAAATAAATGTGTTAGTAAAAGTTTTGAAGACAAAGTTCGAAACTGGTGAGTTTTTTCTTTAAATAAGTTGATGTATGTAGCCTAATAGGCCTATATACGATGATTTTGATTTTTGAAGGAAGCTCGTTTGGAAGGCTTTATCTCGTACCAGAATCCTACCCTATGTTAGGTAGGATAAAATACCTTCCAGAAGGGAATTTCTACTTACATTCTAAATGGCCGTTCGCCCTACCAAAATACTAATATATGATAGTATTCTGGTACTAAATAAAGTCTTACAGATTGGAATTCCTACTAAAATCAGGGTTTAGTGGATACCGTATTTCCTACAAGCCTATAACCTAAATTATTATTTGAAAATAAGACATATACACAAAGTATGTCATTCAAACAAATATAATACAGGTTTTAGCTAGGTAACTCTAACTTTAAATATAAGTGTAGTCTTGGCAGACCGTAAACAATATGGATGATAATTAAAGATTTAAATAAATTAAAGATTGTATTCGTATTTGTACAGTATTACCCGTAAAACTGAATTCTATATCTTTTAATTTAAATGGTTCTTTAGGCATGTGTGGTATAATACTTCACTATTTTCAAATAATAACACTTTTATTCATCAGCTACATGTTTTCACATGAGAACATTGAAAGAAACCGTTAAATTTACCCTCCCCCACAATGAAGCACACGATAAACTTGAGCGTCATGCTTTGGTCCTTAGCAATACGGATGTTTATGTCCATCCAGTTTAATATACAGATCATTGATTCAAATGGTTAGTGATCCTTGCAACCTCAGTGCTACTACCCAATGTAAAGAGATAAAAAGTAGCGCCAAATGGAGATAGACATCTTATTGGTTGAGGCTGTGACGTCAATCAGTACACAAGTTAGCAATGTAAATAGATAGAAGGTAGTGCCAGATGGAGATAGACATCTGATTGACTGAGCATGTTACTTCATTCAGTATACAACCTAGCATTGTAAATAGATAGAAGGTAGTGCCAAATGGAGATAGACATCTGATTGACTGAGCATGTGGCGTCATTCAGTATACAACCTAGCATTGCAAATAGATAGAAGGTAATGCCAGATGGAGATATACATCTGATTGGCTGAGCATGTTACTTCATTCAGTATACAACCTAGCATTGTAAATAGATAGAAGGTAGTGCCAAATGGAGATAGACATCTGATTGGCTGAGCGTGTGGCATCACTCAGTATACAACCTAGCATTGTAAATAGATAGAAGGTAGTGCCAGATGGAGATATACATCTGATTGGCTGAGCATGTTACTTCATTCAGTATACAACCTAGCATTGTAAATATATAGGAGGTAGTGCCAAATGGAGATATACATCTGATTGGCTGAGCATGTTACTTCATTCAGTATACAACCTAGCATTGTAAATAGATAGAAGGTAGTGCCAAATGGAGATAGACATCTAATTGACTGAGCGTGTGGCGTCATTCAGTATACAACCTAGCATTGTAAATAGATAGAAGGTAGTGCCAAATGGAGATAGACATCTGATTGACTGAGCATGTTACTTCATTCAGTATACAACCTAGCATTGTAAATAGATAGAAGGTAGTGCCAAATGGAGATAGAGATCTGATTGGCTGAGCGTGTGGCATCACTCAGTATACAACCTAGCATTGTAAATAGATAGAAGGTAGTGCCAGATGGAGATAGACATCTGATTGACTGAGCATGTTACTTCATTCAGTATACAACCTAGCATCGTAAATAGATAGAAGGTAGTGCCAGATGGAGATAGACATCTGATTGACTGAGCGTGTGGCGTCATTCAGTATACAAGCTAGCATTGTAAATAGATAGAAGGTAGTGCCAAATGGAGATAGACATCTTATTGGTTGAGGTTGTGACGTCACTCAGTATACAACCTTGCATTGTAAATAGATAGAAGGTAGTGCCAAATGGAGATAGACATCTGATTGACTGAGCGTGTGGCGTCATTCAGTATACAACCTTGCATTGTAAATAGATAGAAGGTAGTGCCAAATGGAGATAGACATCTGATTGACTGAGCATGTTACGTCATTCAGTATACAACCTAGCATTGTAAATAGATAGAAGGTAGTGCCAAATGGAGATAGAGATCTGATTGGCTGAGCGTGTGGCATCACTCAGTATACAACCTAGCATTGTAAATAGATAGAAGGTAGTGCCAGATGGAGATAGACATCTGATTGACTGAGCGTATGGCGTCATTCAGTATACAACCTAGCATTGTAAATAGATAGAAGGTAGTGCCAAATGGAGATAGACATCTGATTGACTGAGCGTGTGGCGTCATTCAGTATACAACCTTGCATTGTAAATAGATAGAAGGTAGTGCCAAATGGAGATAGACATCTGATTGACTGAGCATGTTACGTCATTCAGTATACAAGCTAGCATTGTAAATAGATAGAAGGTAGTGCCAGATGGAGATAGACATCTGATTGACTGAGCGTGTGGCGTCATTCAGTATACAACCTTGCATTGTAAATAGATAGAAGGTAGTGCCAAATGGAGATAGACATCTGATTGACTGAGCGTGTGGCGTCATTCAGTATACAACCTTGCATTGTAAATAGATAGAAGGTAGTGCCAAATGGAGATAGACATCTGATTGACTGAGCATGTTACGTCATTCAGTATACAACCTAGCATTGTAAATAGATAGAAGGTAGTGCCAGATGGAGATAGACATCTTATTGGTTGAGGTTGTGACGTCACTCAGTACACAAGCTAGCAATGTAAATAGATAGAAGGTAGTGCCAGATGGAGATAGACATCTGATTGACTGAGCATGTTACGTCATTCAGTATACAAGCTAGCATTGTAAATAGATAGAAGGTAGTGCCAGATGGAGATAGACATCTGATTGACTGAGCATGTTACGTCATTCAGTATACAACCTTGCATTGTAAATAGATAGAAGGTAGTGCCAAATGGAGATAGACATCTTATTGGTTGAGCATGTTACGTCACTCAGTATACAACCTAGCATTGTAAATAGATAGAAGGTAGTGCCAGATGGAGATAGACATCTGATTGACTGAGCGTGTGGCATCACTCAGTATACAACCTAGCATTGTAAATAGATAGAAGGTAGTGCCAAATGGAGATAGACATCTGATTGACTGAGCATGTTACGTCATTCAGTATACAACCTTGGATTGTAAATAGATAGAAGGTAGTGCCAGATGGAGATAGACATCTTATTGGTTGAGGTTGTGACGTCACTCAGTACACAAGCTAGCAATGTAAATAGATAGAAGGTAGTGCCAGATGGAGATAGACATCTGATTGACTGAGCATGTTACGTCATTCAGTATACAACCTTGCATTGTAAATAGATAGAAGGTAGTGCCAAATGGAGATAGACATCTATTGGTTGAGGTTGTGACGTCACTCAGTACACAAGCTAGCAATGTAAATAGATAGAAGGTAGTGCCAGATGGAGATAGACATCTGATTGACTGAGCGTGTGGCGTCATTCAGTATACAAGCTAGCATTGTAAATAGATAGAAGGTAGTGCCAAATGGAGATAGACATCTGATTGACTGAGCATGTTACGTCATTCAGTATACAACCTTGCATTGTAAATAGATAGAAGGTAGTGCCAAATGGAGATAGACATCTGATTGACTGAGCATGTTACGTCATTCAGTATACAAACTTGCATTGTAAATAGATAGAAGGTAGTGCCAGATGGAGATAGACATCTGATTGGTTGAGCGTGTGGCGTCATTCAGTATACAAGCTAGCATAGTAAATAGATAGAAGGTAGTGCCAAATGGAGATAGACATCTTATTGGTTGAGGTTGTGACGTCACTCAGTACACAAGCTAGCAATGTAAATAGATGGAAGGTAGTGCCAGATGGAGATAGACATCTGATTGACTGAGCGTGTGGCGTCATTCAGTATACAAGCTAGCATTGTAAATAGATAGAAGGTAGTGCCAAATGGAGATAGACATCTGATTGACTGAGCGTGTGGCATCATTTAGTATACAATCTAGCATTGTAAATAGATAGAAGGTAGTGGCAGATGGAGATAGACATCTGATTGGCTGAGCGTGTGGCGTCATTCAGTATACAACCTAGCATTGTAAATAGATAGAAGGTAGTGCCAGATGGAGATAGACATCTGATTGACTGAGCATGTTACTTCATTCAGTATACAAACTTGCATTGTAAATAGATAGAAGGTAGTGCCAAATGGAGATAGACATCTGATTGACTGAGCGTGTGACGTCACTCAGTACACAAGCTAGCAATGTAAATAGATGGAAGGTAGTGCCAGATGGAGATAGACATCTGATTGACTGAGCGTGTGGCGTCATTCAGTATACAAGCTAGCATTGTAAATAGATAGAAGGTAGTGCCAAATGGAGATAGACATCTGATTGACTGAGCGTGTGGCATCATTTAGTATACAATCTAGCATTGTAAATAGATAGAAGGTAGTGGCAGATGGAGATAGACATCTGATTGGCTGAGCGTGTGGCGTCATTCAGTATACAACCTAGCATTGTAAATAGATAGAAGGTAGTGCCAGATGGAGATAGACATCTGATTGACTGAGCATGTTACTTCATTCAGTATACAAACTTGCATTGTAAATAGATAGAAGGTAGTGCCAGATGGAGATAGACATCTGATTGACTGAGCATGTTACTTCATTCAGTATACAAACTTGCATTGTAAATAGATAGAAGGTAGTGCCAAATGGAGATAGACATCTTATTGGTTGAGGTTGTGACGTCACTCAGTACACAAGCTAGCAATGTAAATAGATAGAAGGTAGTGCCAAATGGAGATAGACATCTTATTGGTTGAGGTTGTGACGTCACTCAGTACACAAGCTAGCAATGTAAATAGATAGAAGGTAGTGCCAGATGGAGATAGACATCAGATTGACTGAGCGTGTGGCGTCATTCAGTATACAAGCTAGCATTGTAAATAGATAGAAGGTAGTGCCAGATGGAGATAGACATCAGATTGACTGAGCGTGTGGCGTCATTCAGTATACAAGCTAGCATTGTAAATAGATAGAAGGTAGTGCCAGATGGAGATAGACATCAGATTGACTGAGCGTGTGGCGTCATTCAGTATACAAGCTAGCATTGTAAATAGATAGAAGGTAGTGCCAAATGGAGATAGACATCTGATTGACTGAGCGTGTGGCATCACTCAGTATACAACCTAGCATTGTAAATAGATAGAAGGTAGTGCCAGATGGAGATAGACATCAGATTGACTGAGCGTGTGGCGTCATTCAGTATACAACCTAGCATTGCAAATAGATAGAAGGTAGTGCCAGATGGAGATAGACATCAGATTGACTGAGCGTGTGGCGTCATTCAGTATACAAGCTAGCATTGTAAATAGATAGAAGGTAGTGCCAGATGGAGATAGACATCTGATTGACTGAGCGTGTGGCATCACTCAGTATACAACCTAGCATTGTAAATAGATAGAAGGTAGTGCCAGATGGAGATAGACATCAGATTGACTGAGCGTGTGGCGTCATTCAGTATACAAGCTAGCATTGTAAATAGATAGAAGGTAGTGCCAGATGGAGATAGACATCTTATTGGTTGAGGTTGTGACGTCAATCAGTATACAACCTAGCATTGTAAATAGATAGAAGGTAGTGCCAGATGGAGATAGACATCAGATTGACTGAGCGTGTGGCGTCATTCAGTATACAAGCTAGCATTGTAAATAGATAGAAGGTAGTGCCAGATGGAGATAGACATCAGATTGACTGAGCGTGTGGCGTCATTCAGTATACAAGCTAGCATTGTAAATAGATAGAAGGTAGTGCCAAATGGAGATATACATCTTATTGGTTGAGGTTGTGACGTCAATCAGTATACAACCTTGCATTGTAAATATATAGAAGGTAGTGCCAGATGGAGATAGACATCAGATTGACTGAGCGTGTGGCGTCATTCAGTATACAAGCTAGCATTGTAAATAGATAGAAGGTAGTGCCAGATGGAGATAGACATCTGATTGACTGAGCGTGTGGCGTCATTCAGTATACAAGCTAGCATTGTAAATAGATAGAAGGTAGTGCCAGATGGAGATAGACATCAGATTGACTGAGCGTGTGGCGTCATTCAGTATACAAGCTAGCATTGTAAATAGATAGAAGGTAGTGCCAGATGGAGATAGACATCTGATTGACTGAGCGTGTGGCATCACTCAGTATACAACCTAGCATTGTAAATAGATAGAAGGTAGTGCCAGATGGAGATAGACATCTTATTGGTTGAGGTTGTGACGTCACTCAGTATACAACCTAGCAATGTAAATAGATGGAAGGTAGTGCCAGATGGAGATAGACATCTGATTGACTGAGCGTGTGGCGTCATTCAGTATACAAGCTAGCATTGTAAATAGATAGAAGGTAGTGCCAGATGGAGATAGACATCTGATTGACTGAGCATGTTACTTCATTCAGTATACAAACTTGCATTGTAAATAGATAGAAGGTAGTGCCAAATGGAGATAGACATCTTATTGGTTGAGGTTGTGACGTCACTCAGTACACAAGCTAGCAATGTAAATAGATAGAAGGTAGTGCCAGATGGAGATAGACATCAGATTGACTGAGCGTGTGGCGTCATTCAGTATACAAGCTAGCATTGTAAATAGATAGAAGGTAGTGCCAGATGGAGATAGACATCTGATTGACTGAGCATGTTACTTCATTCAGTATACAAGCTAGCATTGTAAATAGATAGAAGGTAGTGCCAGATGGAGATAGACATCTGATTGACTGAGCATGTTATGTCATTCAGTATACAACCTTGCATTGTAAATAGATATAAGGTAGTTTTTTTTTTTTTTTTTTTTATTACCAATCTAATTCAGCCTGGCATCTTACAATTTTAATCCAGGCCTTATTACACATTATAACAGAAATTTCCTACTATTACACATCTAATTTATTTTATTTTTAAACAGGTTTTGGCTCCTATACTATAGACCCTACCCCTTCCTATTACCCTCCCATCCCTACCCTATCCTATTCTAATCTTATCCTAATATTACCACTAGCTAACCTAAATAAATGTAATCCTCCGGGGATATCCGTTGCTCCGATGGTACCAGGGGGCTGAAGAGCAGCCGCCTATCTCCATCTTGACGCGTAGGGCCCTCACAAGACCTAATCCTACTCTTCTTGTTTCCAATAAGAGGGATCTGCAGTCACAGGGTTCCCCCACGCGTCCCGTTTCTTTCCCCTCATCTTTCCCATTATTCGGCTGGAATGATGATCCCTCGGAATTACCAGGGTTACCCCAGTAAACCTTTGGATCCATCAGCCGAACTGATATGCCAGTCCCACAAGGCTTCGTGTTTGCCACTTCCCGGCATCTCTCCTTGTTCCTCGTGGAAGGTTGTATGTCAGTAGTTCCACAAAACAACCTTCACCTTTCCCTATATTCCCCCGCTGAGACCTCACCTGCGTCCGTCTCAGTCCCGCTTCCCGTGTTTCTGTCCTCGTATCCTCCATTGTCCTCGTCATTGTCTTCGTCACTATCCATGTCACTGTCACTGGTCTCTCCCCCACTTCCTTCTCTGGACCGCCGTCTGTATAGTCTTTGTCCCAGTCCTCGTCTCTCTTTCATTGCCCTTATATATTCCGCCTTGGCTCTTTCTGAAGCTTCCGCTGCCAGCTTGTCTAGGAACCTCCAATGGGCAGGATCTCTCAGGAGCTCACCCACCAGTCTCCCCTGCACTTCCTGCTGGCTAGGTCTTCTTATCTCAAGCGTACGGGCACATTCCAACACTACGTGTTCCGGGGTACCCACGTCACCACATTCACACAGATCAGATTCGACCAATCCCATTTTCCTTAAGGATTCTGGGTATGGCCCCTTCCCCGTGATGAAATGAACTAGACCCGGGGATGGTTCCAGATGTGCGTTATCAATCCTTTCGACCACATTGGGAAAGAGTTGATAAGCCCTCCTACCAGTTTCACTGCCCTCCCAGCGTCTCTGCCATTCCCTCAACAGAGCAAAAACTGCATCCTCGGATGTTTCCACCTCAGGTGATGTGAGTATCCTAACTTTCTCCCAGTTGTCCTTTTTCTTCCAGTACCCAATTGCCCTCTTCTTAACCAGAAGGTCCAACGGCCACACACCTAGGGTGACGTTCAGTGCGTCTGTCGCCACTGTCCGGTAGGCACCTGTAAGTCTCAGAAGGACATTCCTCTGTATACTCCGAACAGCCCTAGCCGGCACGACGTTGTTCAGTCTGTGCGCCCAGACGCACGCTCCATAGCCAACAATAGAGAGAAGTATCACTTGGTGGTATATCTTTATTATCCGCATAGGCAGGTGGAACCTCCTCCGCCCAATGCTTATAATCTTATTCATGACCCGCTGAGCTCTCCCATCACTTCCTCTATATGTGCCGTGAAGTTTCTCTTCTCATCGAGAGTGACTCCCAAGTACCTGACCGTTTGGCTCCTTCTCAAGTTCTTCCCTTCAACCTTTATTGCAGGATTCCGCAACATCTTTCCCTTAAACAGCATGAATGTCGTCTTCGCCGGTGCCATCTTTAGTTTGACACTTTTACACCACCTTACTAGCCTGTCTAGCACTCGATTGGACCTTTCCTCCAGGCTCTTCCTTGAATTACCTTCTACCACTATTAGAAGGTCGTCTGCGAAGGCGACCACCCCATGCATTTCAGGAATTTCCTCCAAGATCTGCAGTCCCGGCTCCAGCCCCACATCCCAGAATACCGGCCCACAGACCGATCCCTGGGGACATCCCTTTGTCAGTCTTTTCTGCACGCTGATACTCTGACACCTCAGGGTGGCATATCTATTTCGGCAGTAGTCCTTCAGGCTTCTATACAACTGCCCTGGGCACTGCAGTTCTCTCAACCGCCCAAACAACGCCGGCCACCATAGGTTGTCAAATGCCCCCGAGATGTCTACGAATATGCCCACCACGTATCTGTCAGTGGCCGAGTCGATCAGTTCCATTGCTCTACATATGGCATCCTCTGTCGATTTGCCCCTTCTAAAGCCATACTGCTGTTGATGCATACCCACTACTGTCCTGTGCCTTAATAGTCTTTCGCACAGTATTTTTTCCTGGAGTTTCCCACTCGTATTTAGCAGGCAGATTGGTCTATATGACTTTGGAAGAAGCGGATTCTTGTCCTCCCCTTGCTTAGCACGATTACCTCACTCTGCTTCCAGATGTTCGGGATTCTGCCCTGAGCGAGGCATTCGTTTAGCAGGCCTGCAAGGTAAGGAGCTATGAGGTCCGCCGTCTTTTGCAGCACCTCAACCACTATCCCATCTGGCCCAGGTGCTTTCTTATTCCCCATCTGAGCAATAGTCCTGATCACCTCGTCCTGACTGACCACTTCCACAGGAACCTCATTGTCATACATGTCCTGAGTCATGGCTCCTCTCAACTCTCTCTGTTCTTCTGTATCTGCGTCCTCATCATCATCCGGTAACAATGTCTCCATCAATAACCCCGCAGACTCCTCCCAGTTCCTCGTGGTGCTGCCATCCTCTCTCTTCAGTGTAGATAGCATCATTGGCGGTCTGATTTTCCCAGCCGCTATCTTAAATGGAATTCCCCAAGGTCCTTGCTGGAGCTCCTCCTTAACATATTCCTCCCAGCTTTTCCTTTTCTCTTCTTTCAGGCCCTCCTCAAACTCCCTCTTTCTTTCCCGATATATTTCCAGCAGCACCTCACGGACGACTGGGTCCCTGCACCTATGATACCTCCTACGAGTTCTTCTTACCCTTGTACGTAGTCCCTGCAGTCTGTTATTCCAAGGTCTATTCCGACCCTGGTACCTCCTTTCATCACCGGGATGGATTTCCTCATTGCATCCTGCAGGGCCGACGTCAACTCCTTGGCTTTGATGTTGACATTATCACCGCTTTCTACTTGGTCAGGCAGTACCAGTTCCCCCCTCAACTTTTCCCAATCAGCTCTTTTCATGTCGTATCTTTTCCTTATCCCTCCCTCATTTCCTTCCACCACCCTCCCCATGGCAATGCCGAATACGATCAGATTATGGTCGCTAATCGTCACATTATCGACCACCCTCCATCCCTCAACCATGGCCACAGACTCGGCGTTGCATAAGGTGACATCGATGTTCGTAGCCACCCCAGCCCTCCCCTTATACGTGGGAGCATTTCCCGGCTGGTTTACAACTTCTAGTCCGTGCCCATAGATGAATTCTTCAAGGGCCCGCCCTCTCCTGCATGGCCTTCCTGCGTCATTTCTCCTGTCCCCTCTGATCACTACCCGACTATGCCACATGGGAGACTTGGCATTGGCATCAGCAGTAATAATGAGTGGCTCACCTGTGTACATCCTACACAGTACCTCCATCTGGTCCAGGTACGGCTCAATCGGATGCCTAAACTGAAAATACAGATTTGCCACCACAACCCTGCCAACGCCAGTTCCCAGCTCCACACACGTTACCCATTGGTTACACAACTGTGTAATTTTAATCACGGTAATATCCCTATTAAAGATAACAATTGCACTCATTGGCATCTCTCCACTTGTGACTATTCTAGTAACCACTGGCATGTGTGGAACTTTTCCTCTTAAGGTGTAGGGCTCTTGTATACATACGACATCGAGCTTCATTTCCTCCGCCAGCTTACGAATCTCATGCAACACGGTCACACTCCTCATCGCATTGATTTGGCCTATTTTAATTATACGCCCAACCATTACGGATTATGTGTGAGCACATAGCACGCTGGCCACGCCACCCTCGGATCAAAAGTTTTACGACCGTGAGCTACCACAAACTGCTGGTACGTTTGCTCCAAGCTGAACTCTTCTTCTCTCCTCTTGAATACTTGTTCTATGAGATCCACCAAGCTGACTACCTCCGTTGGCAGGTTCATTGATTTTAGTTGAATCCTGTCCAGAGATTCAGGAGTAGGGAACATGACACTACCCCCTCGCTCATGCCCCAGTCTGACTACATGTCTAAGTGCCATGTGCAAGGTGTTCTTCTCCTCCAACCTGGACAGCCGCAAGGTCTTCTCGAATGTCCCGTACGCTTGGGATGGCACATCACCTAATCCTTTGACTATCTCCCCTTCCACCTCTGTACAGTCGCACGTTTGGCTGCTTTTGCTAACCGACTTACCATCTGTCTCTTTCTCTCTTTTACCGTAGCCAAGGCCATGTCTCCAGAACTTCCAATTTGGCTTATTCTTAGTAACAGGCTCCGTCTTATCAGCATTCTCCTCCTTGGACTTATCCTGCAGCCTCGCAACCATCTCAATCTTTGACCTTATAGGTATGGCTACCGGAGGATCATTGAGGGAGTCCTCACAAATTATACAAATGTTGGTCAACACCTGGGGGTTTATCATCGCGTTCTGGACCTGCGATATCAGCGTCGACGACGCCGCTGCCGAATCCCCTGTAGAGCCAAACTTCCCATTCCAAAATTCATTACCCGGCCAGCTGTTGCCATCCCACGCGTATGTCGTGATCAGATACTCCCTCCATACCCATAGGTCTCATATGGAGCTCTCCGGGTTGACATTATCTTTATATCCCTACCTTCCAGCATTGCCTCTCTATCAGCAAAATAATCCATCACCCCATCCATCCACAGCAGTTCCAATATCCCAATAGCACCCATACCCGAGCCGTGTTTTCCCACTGCTGCGTAGAAACATTCCCTCAGCTCCTGGTAGAATATGGCATTTTGATCTTCCGACCCACTCCAAACCCGAGACCGAATCCCACCACCTGGACGTGGACCCTGCACGACCTCTCTCTCGATATTCTATAGGCCTCAGAAAAGAGCATCTCAAAGAGGATCCTCATCCTCCTTCTATATATAGATTTGAAGATTGTCGCTCCGTCCCTTGAATCCATGGTACCCTCATGGTCCTCTCCTCCTCCTTGGAAGATATAAGGTAGTGCCAGATGGAGATAGACATCTTATTGGTTGAGGTTGTGACGTCACTCAGTACACAAGCTAGCAATGTAAATAGATAGAAGGTAGTGCCAGATGGAGATAGACATCTGATTGACTGAGCGTGTGGCGTCATTCAGTATACAAACTAGCATTGTAAATAGATAGAAGGTAGTGCCAAATGGAGATAGACATCTGATTGACTGAGCATGTTACGTCATTCAGTATACAACCTTGCATTGTAAATAGATAGAAGGTAGTTTATTTATTTTATTTATTTATTTATTCAGTGTTTACAGGCCCGGTATCTTACAATCTTTAAATCCGGGCCGTTTTTTCCACAACTTTTACTTAATTTACACAATTTTAATATGAATTTCCTTTTTAACATTACAACACATATTTTGGCTCTTAACTTAAATGAAATTCAACCACCCTTAGCTCAATTTGATCCACCCCGGGTATATTACGCCCCCGGTACCCTCCCCCGCTAGGCCCTTCACAATGCTCGGGATTTCACTCCCGAGTCCGCCAAGCGCTCAGCAGAGGTGGGCATCCCCATAATAACCACCTGGGGAGGCGCCCTATCAGAGTTGGTGCCCCGCCTACTTTCTACCCTTGGCAGCTGAATTTCCTAATCTACCCCCTATCTAGTTCCCCCGTCCCTATTTATCTATATTAACTACTAACTAAGCTAAGCTAAAATACTAAACTATTCTATTCCCATTACTGCCGGGGAACACCATCACCCAGAGGGCTGCAGGGCAGCCGCCTTTCTCCATCTTGACTCTGAGGGCCCATCAACCATAACCCACCTCTCTTGTTTCCAAGGTGGTGGGTCATACGGTGCAGGGAACCCCTCAGAGTTCATAATCATTCCACTAACTTTTG
The DNA here is from genome assembly GCA_039000515.1 of Timema cristinae. NCBI lineage: Eukaryota > Metazoa > Arthropoda > Insecta > Phasmatodea > Timematidae > Timema > Timema cristinae. The sequence goes on along the minus strand of JBCFYV010000475.1, from coordinate 10,683 downwards.
TTCATACGACTGGAAAACTGTCTTCTGGATCTCAAGGGCATCCCCGTGTTCCTTAAGACACTCAGTCATACTGGAATCCAGTTCCCAGGGCTCACGCTTGCTCCTCCCAGCACATACACATTATTATTATTTTTTTTTCCCGGCAAGGATTGTTACCGCTTATCCCCTTTTAACAATCCTTTTTTCCCTACTCACTCCCCGCTGAGACCGCACTAGTGTCCGTGTCAGTCCCGCCCTCCGTGTCGCTGTCATCTTCTTCGTCATTGTCAGTGTCAACGTCCCGTCTTATTCGTCCCTGTGCCTCTTTAAGTCTGTCTATGTAGGCTGTCTTTGCTCTATCTGACGCTTCCAGTGCAATCTGGTCTAAGAATTTCCAATAGATTGGATCCCTCAGTACTTCGCCTACTAATCTTCCCTGGATCTCTCCCTGGTAGTTCCTTCTTGCTTCTAGTGTAATGACACACTCAAGCACCACATGTTCAGGGGTTCCCTCCTCACCACATTGACAATTCCCCGACTCTATCAATCCCAGCTTCCTTAGAGATGCCGGGTACGGTCCCTTCCCCGTGATGAAGTGGACAAGACCCCGAGATGGCTGGAGGTGCTTATTCTCTAGTCTCTCAACCACATTTGGGAACAATTGATAAGTCCTCCTACCTGTCCCACTTCTCTCCCAACGTCTCTGCCACTCCTCCAACAGGACTATTTCCGCCTCTCCAAAAGTTCTCACATCGTGTGTGGTGAGGAGTCTCACCTTCTCCAAGTTTCTCTTTTTTAGCCAGTACGCCACAGCTTTCTTCCTTATGAGGAGGTCCAACGGCCATACACCTAGGGCCACACTCAATGCATCCGTTGCTACAGTCCGGTAGGCTCCCGTCAGCCTCAATAAGATGTTCCTCTGCAGACCCTGAATCGCCTTAGCCGGAGCGACATTGGTTAGTCTGTGAGCCCAGATGCACGCCCCATAGCTCACAATGGAGAGAAGGATCATCTGATGGTATGTCCTTATTATCCGCATAGGCAGATAAAACCGCCTCTGTCCCATGCTTATAATTTTATTCATCACCGACAGAGTTTTCCCCATCACTCCCTCCATGTGCGCTGTGAAGTTCCTCTTTTCATCTAGGGTAACTCCCAGGTATCTGACCGTAGGCTTCTTCTTATAGATTTCGTACCTAACTTTATGGTCGGATCCCTAGCCAATCTACCCTTAAACAGCATGAAGGTCGTCTTCGCCGGTGCCATTTTTAACTTGACACTTTTACACCAGGTGTCAAGTTCTTCAAGCACCTGGTTACTTTTTTCCTCTAAGTTCCTTCTCGAGTACCCTTCTATTACTATTAGAAGGTCGTCTGCGAAGGCAACCACACCCTGCGTCTCTGGCATCCCCTCCAACAAGTACAACACTGGTTCCAGGCTGACATCCCAAAATATCGGGCCACATACCGATCCCTGGGGACATCCCTTGGTCAGTAGCTTCTGAACCTTATTTCCTGGACATCTCAGGGTGGAGTATCTATTACGACAGTAGTCCTTAAGACTCCTATACAGCTGCCCCGGACACTGAATCTCTCTTAATCTGTCAAACATCGCCGGCCACCAGAGGTTGTCAAAAGCGCCTGAGATGTCCACAAATATTCCTACGACGTATTTACCATTTGCCGAGTCAATCAGTTCCATTGCTCTGCAGATTTCGTCCTCTGTCGACCTGCCTCTTCGGAAGCCATACTGCTGCTGATGCATGCCCATGACTGTCCTGTGTCTCAGTAATCTTTCACACAATATCTTCTCCTGCAACTTCCCTGCTGTGTTCAACAGGCAGATGGGTCTGTATGACTTCGGAATAAACGGATTTTTATCCTCCCCCTTGCTTAGCACGATTACCTCGCTCTGCTTCCAGATGTTCGGGATTCTGCCTTGAGCGAGGCATTCGTTTAACAGCCCTGCAAGGAAAGGAGCAATAAGGTCAGCCGTCTTCTCCAGCACCTCGACCTTTATCCCGTCCGGACCAGGTGCCTTTTTCTTACCCATCAGAGCAATGTTCCTGATCACCTCCGCCCGACTAACAGGTTCTACCTCTTCCTCATTTACATACTCGTCATTCTCCATCCTCTCCCTCAACATTTGGTGCTCTTCAGTATCTTCTGTCACGTCGTCATCTGGCAACAATGTCTCCATTAAAAGAACCGCAGACTCTTCCCAGCTGGTCGTGGTACTCCCATCATCCTTAGATAGCGTGGTTATCATGGCTGGGGGGCGTAATTTCCCGGAGGCTATCTTAAACGGCACCCCCCAAGGTCCCCTCTGTAACTCCTCCTGTACATACTTCTCCCAACTTTTCCTCTTCTCCTGATACAACCCATCCTCAAACTCTCTCTTGCTCTCCCTGTAGATATTTAACAGCACCACACGACCAGCCGGGTCTCGACACCTCTGATATCTCCTACGCGTTCTCCTTGCCCTTGCTCGAAGACTCTGCAGTCTGTCATTCCATGGCTTATTACCAACCTTGGTATCACCTTTCATCACAGGTATCGACTTCCTCATTGCATCCTGCAGAGCCCACGTCAGCTATTTGGCCTTCATGTTGACATTGTCGCCTTGTGCCACTGGACTGGGCAGTATCAGTTCAGCCCTCAGCTTCTCCCAGTTAGCTTTGCTCATGGTGTATCTCCTTCTTTTCCCTTCCCCATTTCCATCCACCAGCCTCCCCGCGACAAATTCAAAGACTATCAGGTTATGGTCACTGACCGTGACGTTGTCCACAACCCTCCAACCTTCCACCATGTCCATGGACTCGGCGTTACACAAAGTGACGTCAATGTTGGAAGAAGCCCCAGCTCTCCCCTGATATGTAGGGGGATTATTCGGTTGGTTTGCAACCTCAAGCCCATGACCATAGATGAACTCCTCCAAAGCACGACCCCTTCTATCTCTCCCAATCACCCTATTACTATGCCACATGGGAGACTTAGCATTAGCATCAGCGGTAATTATGAGTGGCACACCTGCGTATGTCCTACATATTATCTCCAACTGATCAAGATATGGCTCAATTGGATGCCTAAATTGAAAAATATAGGTTTGCCACTATACACCTGCCTGAGCTAGTTCCCAGTTCTACGCATGTTACCCACTGGTTACAGAGCTGTTCAATCTTAGTTACGGCAATTTCCTTGTTAAACACCACTATTGCGCTCATTGGAGCTTCTCCACTAACAACAATTCTAGTGACCACCGGCATATGCGGAACTTTACCTCTCAAGGTATAGGTTCCTGAAGACACACAACATCAAGTCCCATCTCCTCAGCAAGCTTGCGGACTTCATGCAACACAGTCACGCTCCTCATTCCATTAATCTGTCCTATTCTAATGGTGCTATCCCCCATTACGGATAGTATGTGTGCGTGTAGCACGCAGGCCATGCCACGCTGGGGTTAAACGTCTTGCGACCGTGCGCCGTCACAAATTGCCTATAAGTATTTTCCATATCAAAAGTTTCCTCTCTCCTCTTGAAGACCTTATCAATTAGTCCCCGCAAACTGTCCACGTCCGTTGGTAGATTCATAGATCTTAGTTGAATTCTATCCAACGACTCGGGAGAGGGAAAAGTGATACTGTCCCCCTTTTCCTGACCCAATCTCACCACGTGCCTCAGCGCCATGTGCAGCACTCTCTCTTCTTCTAGCCTGGATAACCGCATCGTCTCCTCGAGGGTTCCGTACGCCTGAGAGGGTACATCCCTCTCTCCTTTCAGCTGCCCCTCCATCTCCATATTCACTTCTGCTGTCTGGCTCCCCCTGCTGTTTGTGTTGTGATCCATATCCTTTTCTTTCTTTTTCTTGCCATATCCAAATCCCCAGAGCTTCCAATTTTGTTTATGTTTCGCCCCCAGATCTGCTTTTCCGCAATTCCCCGCTCCAGCTCTCTCTGGCGTCCCTTCCTCCTTTTCCTCACACCTGACTCCATTGGTGCTTTCCACCCATTCCCTATTCATGCCTTCACATATGATACATATGTTCTCCACCACCTGCGGATTTATTACCGCATTGTGCAGTTGTGATATCAGGGTGGAGGATGCCGCCGCCGAGTCTCCAGTTGACGCAAACCTCCCATTCCAAAATTCGTTGCCGGGCCAACTATTTCCATCCTATGGATATGTAGTAACTAGGTAATATTCACCCTCCCCGAAGATCTCATAGGGAGCTCGCCGGGTCGATATTACCCGTATACCTGTATCCGCTAGAATCTTCTGCCGATCCTCAAAGTGCTCCATAACCCCATCCATCCACAGCAGCTCTAACACCGCAACAGCACCCGCACCTGCACCATACTTCCCATAAGCATCAAGTAGGCATTCCCTTACTTCTTTATAAAATAGCTCGTTCTGGTGTCTCGAACCACTCCAAACTCCAAGACCAAATCCCACGATTTGCACATGTACCTTTTGTGAGACCTCCTTCGAGATCCTGTACGCCTCGAAGAACAACATCTCCAGAATAATCCTTATCCTTTTTCTATATATGTTCTCATAGATCCCGGTGCCATATCTGGCTGGAAAAGTCTTCCCCCCTTCTTCTGTACCATTTACAAAGTAATCCCTAATAAATTTTGCTATCGGGTCATCCCTCTGATTATGGCTCATGTACAACCTGTCTCCACGCCCCTCATGGCTCAGGTTTGGTCCTACCAAACCTATGATGGACCCTCTACTAACTACATCCTTCACTACTGGTTTGCCTTTGTTATCTCTTTCTCCTTTGTTTACAAAACACGTGGTCGACGAAACCCCGATGAGTCCGGACGCGACTATCTCATAGTCTCTAAGATAAGAAACACTACCATCCCGACCCGCCGCAACCTCGCTATAACCACACGACCTATATCCAGAGGAGGTAAATTAGTATTCATTTTCTCCGTAGTTGTACTTACATCTCCGCGTGAGAAGCCTACTGATGAAACCTTCCACAGTCATTTCCTGGTAGTATGCCCTAGTAACCTCAGGTCCATCAGAAGCCAAAAATTTGAGGAGTGCAGCCATAAACTCGTAAGTCCATTTGTGGACCATTGTACGCACAGATTTTATATGTTCCTCGGCAACCTCAACTTTAATTTCCCCTCTCTCAACCATGCACCCCATATCCACCGATGGTAGTGGGATAACATGCTGCTTCAGTCTCCTCCAAAATTCCTTACAATTTCTTTCCCCTCCTCTCCGTTCAGTGTTCCCCAGAGTCTCTCCTCTTGTCCTAGGTTTATTCTCAACCAGTTTCTGCCCACTATATTTTTGCACTCTTTCCTTCTCCACCTCCCCATCTTGAATAACCTTTACAGATCCAAGCACCATTTTCGCTGCCATCCTTTCTCTATGTGCTGCCGCCCTTTTCATATTCCTTGCACGTTTGGACGGAGGTATCCTCGTTCTACTCTCCGTCCTGTCGTTCTTCGAGTTAGTCCGGTACACGTCTAGTCTAGTCGCTATCAGTCTAAGTAGTTCAACAATCTCATTTAGTATCTCAATAACCATAGTCTGTTCTTTCCATTTGTCTCCTCAGTAATAGTTGATGTGTTGGACAGTCTCTTGAGTTGGGTTTCTTACACTTCTCACTGCGTTTCCTCGTTGTGCATGGAATACATATTTCCTCTCTACTTTTACATTCCCTTACCTTGTGGCCCTCCTTGCCACACTTTCCACAAACCTCCTCCTTACTCCTACAGTGAGCCATAACATGACCCAGATCCCTACACCTATAACACCTAGTGATCACCGTATAGTCCTTAATGGACACTGCGCTAAAGGAAATATAAACCCTACAGCTCAAGAGCAAGTTCCTGATCTTTGGAGATACTTCCACTACATTATTTACTACCCGTCTGTCCCTTGCCCCTGTTTTAAATCGGGGCTTGAACCCCTCCTCAAACTCCTCTCAAGATACCTTCCCCCTCATGTTCTACTCATACGTCATTCTGGTAAGCTCCCCGTTGTTAGATCCCTATCCACATCATAAAATATTACCATTGGTCGCCTTCTCTTGGGCTCCTCGCAGGCCATTGTCTTCGCAATCTCCTTGTTTTCCATAATCTTCTTAGCGTCCTCATCCGAGTCTGTCTCCACTATGAGTTTAGCCCCAGCAGGTCGTATGGACCGTATTCTAATCTGATCCTTTGCCGGGTCAATCTTCCCCGTCAAGGTCTTCCTCATATGATCCGTGCTTTCCCCTTTCAGAGAAGACACAAACACCGTCCTATAACTGGGTTTCACCTGTGCTGTTCCCCCTACCTCTGGCTTGCGCCCTGCAGCCCCCGAGGCAACCACTGAGGCAAAGGTGACTGATCCATCTTATTCGCACTAGTCCCCCTCATCTGTTCCCTTAGCTTCCTGTTTTCCTCCTCCAACATGTTTATTTTCCCCTCTTTGTACAAAACTTCCAGAATGAGCTTTACATCCTGTCAATTATCTCCCCTAGATTCTCCTTGTTGACCCTCCCATCCTTACTACACCTCAATCTGACAAACTCCTCTGCTTCCTTCATCTTTATCAGGGCCCCCGCACTGATCTCCTCTTCCTCCTTGCCTGCACCTCCATCCTCTTCCTTCTTCCTCTCCTCCCTCAACTCTTCCTTCCTCTTCTCTTCTTCCCCTCTCCTGATCTGTCCCACCATTTTCTTCTTATCTTCAATCTTTTCCTTCTCCTTCACCCTCTCTTTCCCTTCTCTTGATTCCCCTCCTCCACCTCTTCTGTCAGCACTCATTTCCGAGTGGACATTACACAAACAAACCACGAACAACGGACGACAATTTGGTTATATGAAGTAAAATCTGATTAAAATTTAATATGGAATACAAATTAAAACAATAGCTGAAAGTTACCAAATGTTACTAGAAAAGTTATCAAATGTTACTAAAAAAAAAAAAAGTCATCAAATGTTTTCCAAAAGTCACTATAATTTAATAAAAGTTAATAAACAAGTTGCTAGTAAGTTACTAGGGTTACTAAAAGAATTACCAGAATCTACTATTGTCCAGTGCACGTGTCTCTTTGAACTCAAATGAACTGACCTGATTTATTTTCCATGACGATTCCTTTAATAACTTTTGAATTCCTTATCCGATTCTCTTGGTTTCCACAACTACTTATGCAGAATTTTCCTCCGGATCTTTCTGGACTACTCTCAGCTCCCGGAACCTTCGGGCCTCCCCGGAAACCGCAAAACACTGCTGCGCCTCCAGCTGGACTCGAACACGGATGAGATTAGCTTCCTCAGATGGTCTCTTCTTCTGCCCACAAGATGTTTTGGAAAGAATTTTTATTGTACTAATTTTACTATTTTTGAAAAACAAAAAACACGGAGCTCCGCACTGACACGTCCACTCAGTGCAACACCGTAGCAGGAAGATAGAAGATAGAAGATAGAAGATAGAAGGTAGTGCCAAATGGAGATATACATCTTATTGGTTGAGGTTGTGACGTCAATCAGTATACAACCTAGCATTGTAAATAGATAGAAGGTAGTGCCAGATGGAGATAGACATCTGATTGACTGAGCATGTGGCGTCATTCAGTATACAACCTTGCATTGTAAATAGATAGAAGGTAGTGCCAGATGGAGATAGACATCTTATTGGCTGAGAGTGTGGCGTCATTCAGTATACAACCTAGCATTGCAAATAGATAGAAGGTAGTGCCAAATGGAGATAGACATCTGATTGACTGAGCGTGTGGCGTCATTCAGTATACAACCTAGCATTGTAAATAGATAGAAGGTAGTGCCAAATGGAGATATACATCTGATTGGCTGAGCGTGTGGCATCACTCAGTATACAACCTAGCATTGTAAATAGATAGAAGGTAGTGCCAAATGGAGATATACATCTGATTGGCTGAGCATGTTACGTCATTCAGTATACAACCTAGCATTGCAAATAGATAGAAGGTGGTGCCAGATAGAGATAGACATCTGATTGGCTGAGAGTGTGGCGTCATTCAGTATACAACCTAGCATTGCAAATAGATAGAAGGTAGTGCCAAATGGAGATATACATCTGATTGGCTGAGCATGTTACGTCATTCAGTATACAACCTAGCATTGCAAATAGATAGAAGGTGGTGCCAGATAGAGATAGACATCTGATTGGCTGAGAGTGTGGCGTCATTCAGTATACAACCTAGCATTGTAAATAGATAGAAGGTAGTGCCAAATGGAGATATACATCTGATTGGCTGAGCGTGTGGCATCACTCAGTATACAACCTAGCATTGTAAATAGATAGAAGGTAGTGCCAAATGGAGATATACATCTGATTGGCTGAGCATGTTACGTCATTCAGTATACAACCTAGCATTGCAAATAGATAGAAGGTGGTGCCAGATAGAGATAGACATCTGATTGGCTGAGAGTGTGGCGTCATTCAGTATACAACCTAGCATTGCAAATAGATAGAAGGTAGTGCCAGATAGAGATAGACATCTGATTGGCTGAGAGTGTGGCGTCATTCAGTATACAACCTAGCATTGCAAATAGATAGAAGGTAGTGCCAGATAGAGATAGACATCTGATTGGCTGAGAGTGTGGCGTCACTCATTATACAAGCTAGCAGTACACAAAGCTATATGGAAGAAAAACTAAGTTGTTAAAAATCAGGCTCAATTTTGGAACATTAAAGAATAAATAAGCCTTTAAAATCCACACCAATGTCCAATTAACGTCATTACTCTACTTATTTAAAATAATATGTATTATAGTGTTAAACTAGAACTGTTGTGTACCGGGTGACGTAAGCAATGACATCAAGTTCCTCCAAGTGGTGCTATCTTTCTATTCGCTTTACATTCATACTATAAGGCATTCACGAGCTAAGTTTACCTGGATGACAGCTCGAAAGGTTACTAGGAGTAATCCCTAATGTATCCCTACGCCAACAGCTGACATCTATCACTTTGGATGACTAATGTAAACTGATGGTAATATATTGTGATTGTTAACCACAGTAATTTGGGTCAATATTATTTATATATTTATTTGAGGTCGGACACAAAGTTTATTTATAGTTTTATTCCCCTTAAAAATATATTCACACCACTTTCACAAAAACTTGTAACGAACATAGTTTCAAAATGGCGACTGACGAATCTAAACCATATGGTTGAACATAACGGTAAACAAGTTTTTTACAATGATGCAGACACGCAGTTGATGATAATATTTTATTCAGTTAAATATTTCAAAATACGATAAAATAATCATAAAATTATTTATTGTATGTAAAAAAATTACAACAATTTCTCTTTTCCAACTAAATACGATGCCCTTATTAAAAGATATTGATGTGTGCACTGTATTACACAAAATTAGTAACGTTCCTAAACGAAAAATAAGTACTTTTAATTATATTTAAAATATTGTTTCGAGTTGGATAAAAATATATTATTTAAAAAATGAAATACTATGAGAAAACTTAAGTTTATGTTATTTTAAATGTAATATATAACAGGTGATTAAAGATCTTTACATTTATAACAAAACTGTGATCTTTTACAAGTGTTGGCAACCCAAAACCTAAACATATGATTTTCGAACTGTCATCCAGGTAAAAACCTATCGTGAACGGAATATACCTACCAATTACATTATTAACTATTTTAAGTGTTTGCAAAATTTAAAATATACACCCCATTTTAGTGATCGATTATATTGATTAATCATTATTACTATTTTCCGTGTTATTACAATAACATTGATTTTAGCTGCGGTGAATTTTGTATAATGTAATATGGCGAGAAACATTCGTTTTTATTATCTAGAGGGGGAAGCAAATAAGAATAAAACAATATTATGACTTGTCTGACCCGAGGGTACTGGGTTACCGTCTGCGAACATCCTATTGCCAGCCGTATTGTTAGCACTAAGTGTATTGTATCAGATGGGTTGTTAAAGTCTAAGTCAAGGCATTGTTTAAATAATAGTAATAAAACTATTTAGTCAATACTACTAAAGATACAAACTATTTTGCGTTGCATTAGTTTCTGCTTGTCTTAGATTATGTTTGGTGCATTTTACACGACCAACAAGAACTTTTAACACTTAAGTCCTCCTCAGTTTTATTTTAGATAAGATCCTGTTAGTAGGGAAAAATGCACCGATTCTAGTCAACAACGGTTGGCAGATGATCTAAATTAATTAGGCTACAATGAAAAATGACACCTGGACACGGGAATCGAACCCGGGACCTATGACTGACTACGCCAATGCTCTAAGCCACTGAGCTATCCAGGAATCATTCCGTGACCAGGGTCATTATTCACTCATTCTGTGATGGACGTGTATAAAAGGAGTGCTCAAGTAAGATGACGCAGCCACCCTCGACTCTCTGGTTGGCTTTGTGCTGCTGCAAGTACAATGACAACTGTACGAATGAGCATAATGATACAATCCATTTAGAGTGATATTCACCCGGATTTTTTTTTAAATTGCCAAGTGAATATCGGTAATTTATCTAAAGCTTTATACAAGGCCGTCTTTAAGTTTCTTATTAAAAACTTAATAACGTTTCGGGGAGACTCCCTAAACCTCCCTCGTTACGCCCAATGAAAGAGGATGTATAAGCTACCCTTGCTATGAACACTATAGATATCTATCAACCTCTTACCGTGTTCCAGACAAATCATTCCTTGATGTTTCACC